>JACXGK010001996.1:29557-60414 GCA_016801125.1 Novumbra hubbsi | reverse complement strand
GAGATGAGGGTGGAGAATGATCACAGGACAGTGGTGTGAGATGAGGGTGGAGAATGACCACAGGACTGTGGTGTGAGATGAGGGTGGAGAATGACCACAGGACTGTGGTGTGAGATGAGGGTGGAGAATGACCACAGGACTGTGGTGTGAGATGAGGGTGGAGAGTGACCACAGAACAGTGGTGTGAGATGAGGGTGGAGAATGACCACAGGACAGTGGTGGGATGCTGCTTCTCCTCCCATTATCTCACTGTGTGCTCAGTTTGGCTGATACATTCTGTCACCCTTCTGTGCAAATCCTCATGATATGCGCTGTGTACGCACTCTCAGCGTGCTGAGAAATGAACTTGTTCTGTCACCCCCATCCTTCTCAGCCATCCCAGGGGGACAGAGAGGATCCAGGGGAGGGACCCCTAAACGCTGAACCAGGGGGTCATCCATCAAGAGGGGGGCTCGGCGGGGATTTGGTTAGCGTGGTGTGATGAACAAAGCAGACCTCTGGCTGAGAGCGTTAGGGAGCGAGTGTCTGTTTGTTTAGGAGGGTTTTTTATTGTGTCTAGGGTGAGGGGGGAGGGGTTGTCTTTTCGGACGTCGGGGCGGCAATCTGCTCGGCTGATCGCCCTGCGATCCAGCATATGTCACCAGTCTAGCAGCAAACCGCCTACTTTGGTCCGGGCCACGTCATTAGTGCCATCTGTGACAGTACCCATGAGGGTCCTCCGTGGCGCTGGGATCAGACAGTTTGTTCTGTAGGGGTGAGACGGGCGAGGGGGGGGGGGGTGAGGGGGGGAGGTCGCCGGAACAGCGGGAAGGGAGAGAGCTGGAGATGGAGGCTTGGGGTCGGGTCGTCCTCCAACCCACCACCACACACGCGGGAAGAAAACGGAGGTCTGGGTTTGAAGTGGAAACTCCAAGACAACAGTATGGGAATGATTAGGGTCCAGGGGGACGCGGGACATCCAGCACGCAGATAGAGGACATGTTGGAATAATAGGAGCAGGGAGACTAAATGGCCTATCAAACACACCCCTCGCTGACCTCCCCTGAGTCAGGCCAGCCACGATGAAAGATCCAGGCACTTTCTTCTTCTAATGATTTCCTTAGTAATCAGCACAGCGGAAGTGCTGGAGTCCAGGGTGATTAGCAGGAAAGGATTCCTTAATCGCTCGATTCTCATGCTTTGAAAAAAGAAAGGGGGAGAGAGAGAGACGGGTGGGAGGGGGAGGAAAGCGGGGTGATAAAAGGGGGCCATGTTTGCCCTACAGGAACGCGCTTGCCACAAACTTAACCTGCTGAAGTCACCGATGTGACACAGGATTTTCAGGATAACATCTATGGACATGCGAAAAGAAGTGTTCCAAACACATCTACCGACAGATTTGAAAATGTTATGTTCTCATGATTCAGCTACACGTTTTAACCATGAAATAACCGCCTTGACCGAAGTCACTCAGATAGCCGGGAATACATTTTCTTGTTGCGTTTAAGCTCTGCAGGTTTTGGCTTGATGCGCTGTTTCTCACAACAATGACTTAAGGACCCTTGTTGTTGGATTATACAGTCCATCAAATAGAGAAAGTATTTTTATAATGATGGACGTTCTCCTTTATGAAGCGCTAAAGGGCCCAGACAAAGAGAGGGAGGACATGGCTATGGTCTGGCGATGACTGATGCCGGAATCAAACCATTGAGCCAAAACCACAGGAATGAGTGTCCGGGTGACTCAGACATGCCACCCGACACACACCAGTCCCCCGGTTGTCATAGGTTGTCCATAACTCCTCCCATGGAAGGAGCACAGCAGTATAGAACAAGTGTGGTGCGAGCGAAGTAGCAATACCACAATGCCCCGGACCGATGATCTCACCAATAACAATTCCTTGTTAGAATTACACATCTGGTCGTTAAACGAAGGCGCGACAGTTGGCTGACAACTCAGTTAGACTGACAGAGAATGGGGTTGGTGTGGTATCCATTACATCTGAGTGCATTATGTCGTGAGGAGGTGGGAGCCATGGAAATACGGGAGCGTAACACCTTACACCTTCCCTAACCTGACGTGATGTTTGGTGGCCAAAAAATGCCCGGGTTGTGGTGAAACAATATCGATGTCAGGTGCACCGACGGTGGTCTTTTCATGAGCTCCTGTTCCAGTGACACTCTATCTGATTCTGAGCCTAATGTACCCAGGTTGTTTAATGCTGCGTTCGGTTTCACCGTTAACAATGACTGTAAAAGGCTGGCTACGTTCTTGGGACTCATACGCCAGCGCCTAACCCCGTTTCGACAGACCTGAGATGCGTTTTTTGGAATTCCCCGTCTGTGCGCTCCGCCGTTTCCAACGTGCTCCGTCCAGAGGTTTTGTGTGGATCTTAGGTCACGTTACAATAATGAACTCCTGTAATGTCAACACATCTCCAAACAGATATGTGCCAGGTCAAGGCATCTTTGGATTTATTATGAAAGCTGCATCTTGTTACACAGCCCTAACGTATTTCAGTCGCTAGTGACAGAGTATCTTCAAAAAGGTTCCAGAGTCACAGATTCCTCCACTCCATGTACATCCATGTACGGTTATACAGACACCGAGCCGAATGCGAGTGAAGATGGTTCTTCCTCTCTGGTGCTGGGCCTGGAGGCTAGACAGGTGTGAAGACATTACTCTCATTCCTGCACAAACCTCCCTCTCTTGACCTCAACCTCTTTCCCCCCCTCAGCCATTACCTGAAGAATAGCTAACAATGCCCACATTGCTTATACAGACATGTCACATTTAATCATCAGAATGTCAGACTTTTGTATTGGATATCACTCAAAGCTACACATACAGACTGTAGCTGGCAGGCAAGCAGGTGACGTGAGAAGCCCGGCCGGAGGACTGAGTATAGTAATTAGACAACCCTTATTTTGTGAAGAACTTAAACGTTTGGAGGAATTGTACCAGTATCACTTTACCCCAGCAAAAGGTTCCCAGGTCAATCTTTATAACGTATAACGGGCCGTTTTGTACTCCCAGGATCCTCCGATTTTTTTCCCCGCCTCCCTGCTGGGGAGGGGAGGGAGAGAGGGAAAGGAGTGTGAACGAGACACACACACGCGGGGCTTCTCCGTCATCCGCTCTTGCACACAGCAAGCTGTCAGCCATCCTCTCCCGCGTTCACAGCGTCCAGTCCCGGGAGCAATGGCATTTCAAATAGCCTTATAGATCAACAGTTATGTCACCCCGCCACAGCCATTAACACAGGCACGGGAAAACTCCCAGCTTCAACTTTTTGCAGAGTTCCTCTCCAGTTTCCCTAGATTCCTCAACCTGACCAGTCCACTATGTACGTGTGTGTACGTGTGTGTGTGTGTGAGAGTGTGTCTGTTTGCAGGTGTTCTAACTCTGCTGACCTGCCTCTCCTTCAGCTAGCATCACACCTACAGGCCCCCAGAATGCCCAGAATACTCTGGCCTCTGCTCTGCCACCATCAACTCCTGCTGTCTGGCGCTGGCTCTAACACCTGTCCTCCTCTGCCTGTCCCACCGCAACGGGGAGGTAGATGCCCTCAGCTTTTCTGAAGAACACAAGCCGCAGTAGCGTTTGTCACCAAGGTCAGTTTACAGGCGGTTTACAAAAGAGTCAACTATGTCAATATTAGTCATTGGTTACATGTTTACAAGTGGTCATAATGCATTACAGAATGGTTTACTGCTGTTATTAACCGACCGGTACCTGCACCAATGGTCATATCCATGGCTGCTGGTTGCGAGTGGTACAGTCAATGATCAGAACTAGATCGTGGTGGTTAGCTTGGTTCAGCAAAACCGTGCCCTAGTGAGCTGTGACACCGAGAAGACATACATATATTTCTAGGACAGACATATATTTTTCTGAAACATTTCAAACATCCAATCCTGCGTGTCTATGTATAATCCATGTAATACAGGATCATGACACTTTAATCTAAAGACTTCTCCTTTTCAAACAGCCACATTTAGTTTAACCTTAAAACTTCTTCAATGACCTCCTCGGCACCTGCTACTAAATCATTCCCCAGCCAAAACAAGTGATCCATGCTGAAGCAGGAAGGTTGTTGGTTAAATATAGGCCTAATGCGTGGCAAGATAATCAGGAGTTCTCATCGCACTGATCCCCAGAGAACGATCTGGCATGTGACATGGCTGTCAAAACACTGACAGATTGTTTTACCAACTCTACACCCCTGACTGACACTTATTCTCCCGGGACCCCAAGGCTTGCTTTAACATGGTAAATATACTCTATAAACAGTCTATTGAGCTACGGTTTTACTGAGAGCTAAATGTGTATTTTTACGGCATTATTACCCGACTTATTCAGAATAAGCAAGGGGCAATGGAAGCAGAACTGTAGAGAGTTTGATGAGGCCTTGGGTCAAACAGGAAATAGCGAAATGACAATTTCCTAGGACGCTTTTGTTGTCGTCATGGTAATGTTAATTAAATAATTTCCATACTCTCTTTCTCTTTGTTCTGTCGGTACATAAGAAATTAAACACTCTTGGATTGTTTTTCGGCCCAGAGGCATTTTGTACTAGTGGCAAAGTAAGATTTGTTAATATGTAGGTCATTGACCCCTATGGGCCAAAAGACTGAAACACGCAGAACTGAGTGAGCTGTCTTACTGGTTCAAATTGTCTGTAGGTGTCCTGTAGCATTCTGTTAGTCCATTAGCGAAAAGCATGAGGCTTTTTAATATGTCAAAAATCCAATAACACCATTAAACTATATTGACACACGACAGTTCATTATGCTGCCGTATGTCACCAGCCAAATATATTGGTTAAATGCTTCCTGTGACAGAAGGCACTTTAAGACTAATCTGGAATAATTGAAGATCAATCAGGTTAACGCTGTGTTAGCCTGGCCAGGATCTGTCTGCTGGGGAACATCTCTGGGATATTGGACAGCCATGTTGTAGAGAGGCCGTCAGACACATGCGTACACACACACACACACACACACACAAACACACACCACCCTTTGCCCCCCAAAACTCTCGGAATATCTGGATGTGAGACACTGGCCAGTAATGCTGTGTTTATTACATCTTCCAGCAGGCATAACAGTGTGAGGTGATGCGTTTGTTCCCACATCCGGCTTTTCTTAACTGTCGGGAAGGCTGGAAACATCACGCACTAAACGAATAACCTCAATTAGGACCAACCTCTAATGATGCCCAGCAAAACATTTGACATCCAGCCCTGTCGTGTCTGGTGATGGCCAACGGACGTGGCTTTGTTGCATTATACATCAACCATTAATGCACATATTATATTCATCTTCCAGGGGCAAATATAGTTTCAAATGAGGGAGATTTGTGCTCCGTAGCAATTCTATCACAACACTTGTGAATAATCGGGAGCGAGAGAAGCCGTAAGCTCCGGAGCGATTCATAATTGTGTTCTCTCATCTTATATTGCAGGAGCTGATCTTTTCCCTTCTTCTTTTTTTCATTTTTTTCCCGCACACACAAACGCTCACACACACACACACACACAGAAAAACACGCACACACACACACCCTTCTTCCCGGGACTTTTTTCTGATGATGCATTAAGTCTAAAGTTGCATCTCACAGCGTGTAAGTGTAATGGGCAGGTTCCTCCACCTGTGCTGGGGATGGGGAGAGCCGAACTAATCCGGTTAGGTGGAGGCAGGCGTGGCGAGACAGAGGATGCAGCACTGTACCCGCGGGCAGACTCTCCAGCCCTCCACGGCTTAAGAAGCGGTAAGGAGATGAGGCGGCCGATGCGTGGCCTCACCCCCCTCCCCCACACACACCCCAACGCCCTACACCCCCCATCGCCCCCCAACCCCCGTTACAGAAATTAGATGGATCAGGAAGTAAACACAACTGGCTTTCATACGATCCCCAGCCTGGACTGGGCTCAGCAGCCCCACGGAACGGGGGGGAATTCCGACCTCTAATTACTTAATGGGTCACCGCTCCTTCAGGCAGGTGTCAAAATCCAACACTTAGGATCTAAGGGATGGGTGGGGGAGAGAGGTGAAGTCGAGGGGAAGCGAGGGAGAGAGTAGGAGAGGGAGAGAGGGACAGGGGAGGGAAACGGAGGGGGATACGGAGGGCTGTGGGGTGTTGTCAGGCATTGGCAAGAAAGCGGTGGTGATGACACAGATTTGATGTGGAGTGCTGTGACCTGGGATGTCCTTTCTGGAAGAAGTAGCAGAATACGACAGGGGCCACGAACGTGTCATTCCTCCAGAAAAGCACCGACAGGCAGACAGCTCAAGGTCGGGAATTGAGCTACGTCCCCTCATAACGTAAACGTGGCCCAAATAGCCTAATCGTTAATAACATGCACAAAATAACAGCCAAGTAACATTCTAGAGACTCGTCCTCCTTTCATCCACGCACCACATCCAGTCACTGTGGCGGATGACAGACTGCACATTGTACAAACCGCCTGTCAACATCGGACGTGTCAATAGGAGCAGCCAGCTCTCCCAATCCATTCACTCGAGTGTTAGATAATGTGTAAATGATGAGCAATAAGGGGGTCCTGCTCATAAGGGGTTTGGGCCTTATGTGCCGTACACACACATATAGGCACTCAGCATTGTAATTGGTACTGGTAAAGTGTCTGCTAAATCACATATAATATGACAGGGGCCTAAAACACACGGGTCCAATCCAGCCCACGGGTGGTTTGAGGTTGAAACAAAATGGCGGGATACCAACTAACCCAAAAGGCAGATGGATTTTCTTCCGGGAATGTGATACGTGTTCTTGACTCCGCTGCGGCTGTTCTTACATTAGCATGGTTGTACCCTCACACAGAGCCTCCGTCAAGTGTTCCCCAGTCGTGTCTATCAGGCACCCTGCTCCTGTCTGTCTGCTAAGCATGTACACAACTCCCTCACACAAGCACAACATGCTATGTCCACTACCCAATGGTACACTGTTCAATTTGCACTGATTACAATGACTCAATGCGCTAAAGTAAAGGCAGGAACAAACATGGAGTTTACACCGTTTGATAACTTTATATTGTTCATAGTGGAAAACCCTGGTGTCCAGATTGCCAAACAAACACCATAATACATAAAACAGGCCTCCTACAGACATGTATTGTATACTGAATGTCCAAATGAATGCAGTACTATCCCCCACGATCTGGTGTCAAACCCTCTACTTTCGCAAGTCCTCTCATGTTCCTGTCTGGCAGTCAAATTAGCACTAAGATGGTGGATTTGTTTTCCGATCCAGGCTCCTCATAAGACTTCCTCAGCCCAACTCTTGGCTGTGAACGCCGTGAAATAAAAGAGGTGTCCCACTTAACTCAATCATCATGTTTCTTGGCTGGTTTCACCTTTTAAAATATGCCACATCGATTTAAATCACACGCAGACACATAACGGGTACATGATATCAAACTTTAAAATTTGTGTTTGCTTTTAAGAAGGTGCCTCAGAAAAGCTATTGGAAATGTATTCCAAGATAGCAGGTGTTCAAAGGTGAAGGCTATTGTGCAGTGGTAATATAATGATCCACATTTGGGTCCAGTTGAAGCCAAGCTTTACCACTGATGGCTGGTCATTCATCACCGCCATACAGCCACCTCAGGACCACAGAGCTTCACATGCCCAGGAGATAGGCCACGGGGGGGTTGGGGGGGTTTAGGAAGGAGGTGTAGGAGGGAACCAGACCCCTAATGTTGTGTGAAGCTGAGCTTGGACACACTCCATATACTCACAGTCAGCAGGTAGGAAGAAACACATTGGACTTATAGGAGCAGCATGCCCCTCTGAAAGTCTGCTGGGAGAGAACTACATGTTTTAAAGTATATGCTTCCTGCCATGACAATGAATGGGCAATTCTGTATCGAGCACATTTTACTGGTTTAGTGGTTTCTCAAGACTAGACGGCTGAGACAGAGAAGAGGCTCAGCAACAAGACCATAGACACACCCCAAAAGGGTCTGCATCCATACAAATAGATCCAACATGTTTTGGAGTTTGGGAAGCACATATAAGTGACGATCTAAAGAAACACACACAGGTGACGATCTAAAGAAACACACACAGGTGACGATCTAAAGAAACACACACAGGTGACGATCTAAAGAAACACACACAGGTGACGATCTAAAGAAACACACACAGGTGACGATCTAAAGAAACACACACAGGTGACGATCTAAAGAAACACACACCGGTGACGATCTAAGAAACCACACAGTGGTAACTAACAGACCGGCGATGATCCAATCAAAAACCAAAACGGTAACTATCCAATCAAACACACACAAAGGAGTACACACAAGAGAAGATCCAATCAACAACACACATGTGACTATTAAACCAACAACAAAGCACACCCCCATGCTTGCCATCGGAACCCTAACCCAATCAGAAATCCGTAGCTCCCAACCCCCGCGGCTGCGATTGGTCCAGCAACACGACCCGGGCCGACACAGGCGTAAGTCTGCAGTCTGACTGAAGGCACGGCGCACCGCAAAGCATTAATTGAATTCTTCCCCCTGGTCCCTGGTCCCTGGTAATGGGCCTGTGGGCGGCCGGCCCAGCTCTGACGCTATAATGCAGGAATAGGAGTCTGCTGTTGGTGGGCCGGTCGGGTGGTTGGAGGTACCGGGGTCCTCTCTCTCTCTCTCTCTCTCCAGCCAGATTGAGGGTGATTTGTTCTAAGTGAATATGTTTCACTTCCCCCTCAGTGGAGCCGGCATGCCCCCGGCTCCCTATTTACTCCTGATTTGTGGGCTGGCTCTCTGTATAGGCTGCCCCGCTCAGCCCAGCCGGGGAGGAGCGCGCACGGCGGCACCCACGACCTCCCCAGGTTCTGCAGTCACACATTTGGAACCACGCATACGTGTGCACGTAGATGGGTGCACATACGCAGACTGTTACACACACACGCATATTGTCACACACACACACACACAGTCTGCATTCATCAACATAAAGCGTAAAGCAATAAAAATAAACAAAACCCAGAACTAAAACCACAAGCGGCCCTTTTTCTAGTACTTTCTGTCAATGCACCCCCCCCTCCTCCCCTCCCAAAAACAAGTCCTTAATATTAGCACAAGCATCTCATCCGTAGCATCGTTTGCCAGTGCGGGCTGTTGGTGTACTGTACTTCAACAGCCTGGCCTGTGCAGAGGTCCGTTTGGAGGCCTGGCAGAAGTTTGTTTTGTGAAAGAGAAAGCTAACGGAACAAACAGATGGAGAGCCCCTAGGCAATGGCTTCTAAGCCCCGTTCTCCAGGGGCCACTGGGATTTTAATTTCAATGGGCCCTAAATATTCATCCCTTTCCCTCTCCTCCACTCTACCTTCATACCCGTATGGTGGAGCGTTTGAGGCTGGGAACACGAAACTGGCAGAATAGAGGGGGGTGGGGGGCTGGCTGACTATGGACGGACCAGCGAGTGGCCAGATAAAACACACGGTGTCAACAATGTGCCTTTGTTTTAGGGGATTCTACTTATTCAATCATTTGAGGGGGCCTCTTTCAAGCCAGCCTTTGTCCGTCTAGTTAAACTCATTCTTCCATTCGCCTTTCAGCCGTAGTCTGTGGGGCTAAGTTAAGGAGACCCATTGACATCTACGGATTAACATACATCAAGGGGTTAAATGGAAACACCACCGTTGTGGTTAAAATGTGGAAGGGGGCTGTGGTTTATTAGGCATCCTACTTCAAGCCACGGACGGCCATTAGGCAAAGCACTTCATTCTGTGCCCTGGCTCACTCCCGATATCCCCCAGTAAGTGTACAATTAGTTGAACCAGTAACGGGCTAAATTGGCCCTGGAAATAAATAGGTCAAATGTGTTGAACTTGTTTGTGCACTCGAAAAAGCGCTATTTTGCACTGGAGGTGCAAAGTTGACATTGCATATAGGAGAATACAAGGCATGCTCTCTGAATTGCCGTCACAAAAGATTCCCTCTCTTCTACTGCTAATCCATTCGCTGGACATGCCCCCAAGGCTACAAACGGGGAAAAGATGTCGACCATAATCCGTAAGAGAGCTTTAACCAGAGGTAAAGTGTGAATCTGCTGTGCTGGGGAGTTGCATTGTGGTAAGTTGAGACTGGAACAGGTTGGATGCTGGGAAATGTGTGGAGTCAGACTCTTACTACTCCCCCTCAGTCCCCCCTCCCCATGTCCCTACTACCCTCCCCCAGCCACTCCCCCAGCCCTGGGCAAATGATCCAGGCTGACCTTGACACTTGGCTATATTAATCCCCTCATATCCCCTCAATGAGGCCTAGGTGAGCTGCCTAACAATATATATTACTACCTAATCTTCTTTTTTTGGAGGGGCGGTAGCTGAAAAAAGCTGAAACAGAATTTTTCGATGGCTCAGCAGCTGAAACCTAACGCCTGACACCAGGAACTTATTACAGGGTTGGTCCACATGTGAAGTTGGGAGCCACAAAGATGGATTACCAAGCCAAAGGAGGGAAATAACAGCAGGCTCTGCCTAGCAACACAATAAAGTTTGATGTTTGGAGAACTGATAGACGGACACCATTAGATGACACCATTAGAACAGCATTCCTGTGTTATTATTGTTATTATTGAATAACTGGGTTTATATATTCCTTGTCTTCAATTTTTAGGTTCCTCCTTAATTTTAGGACATTTTGTCAAGAATACATTTGACGTAAAAAAAAGTATTAGGACATTTTATTTGGTTTCCTTTGCACGAGGACATCATGGGCTTCTATTCAGTAAAATTGACTAACCCTTTTCCAATCATTTTTAAAATATAATATGTATTTAAAACACCAGTACCCCTTTTAATATTCACTAACTATACAGAACCTCCCCTTAAACCTGAGTAGCTCCAGAGTGCGTAATGTCCCATATAAAGTAAATAACATACCACACCTGATCTGTTCAAATACGGTGTGTGGCTGATTGCCTCTCTGTGGCCTTTAATCTAACCATCTCCTGGTACCCACAATTCATCTGGGCTGTTCATCATCTCCATGCTCAACTTAGTAAATATTTAAATATGTGTAAATCTGCACCACGGTGGTTATTTTAATATCCGGGTGTGATTAAATGAAGTCCGCCTGACGGAGATGCATGTCAGCCCATGGAATGACAACGGGGATTTCCAAAGCAGGCATCACAGGGACATGGATCTGAGTGTGGCGTTCACAGAACGAACAAGATATCTGGTTCCGTCACAAAAGCCAGGGTGTCTCACAAGTCTTGTCGGTGCTGTAGACAAGTGCTTTCGAGTTGATTTGTTGAAGACAATAACAGTAAAGGTTAAACGCACACATCAAGAAAAAATCGCACACAACTACTATTTTGGATTGCACTTTGACACGGCCTCCTGTGTTTGTAACAGATAGCTGGTAATCTGTGTGTTCACCAAGGGGAGAGATGGCGATAGGCTCACAGCGAGGCCACGCGGACTCCACAGAGACTTACTACTGATGCTGGGAGCACAAGGCCTGAATTCAAATGCGGAGGCTTTGATTCCGACCAAGACAGTCTCCTTCGGCAGCACTCCTCACCTGGCCAAACGAGAGAGGGACGAGCACCAACAAACAAACATCTAACGTTTACAAAGCCTCAAATGCCGACGCCGACACGGTCCGACGGGGCTGCAGCGCTCGTTGAACGGATTTGCACCATCTTTTGTTTATATGGGAAGGCTTTGGGTCGGGCGGTGTGCGCTGCTGGGGAAGGGTGGGGGTAGTGGGGGGGAGGTGGGTGGGGTTCCTGGAATCCTACCATCCACCTCCGCCCGGGTTCCCTCTCTCTGTCTGTCAGAGAACACTTGACGTTGATGAGAGCAAACTGGGAGAAGACAGCTCAGTCCGGTCACAGCCGGGCTCCATCTTTGCGGCTGCATCCTTTTGATCATCACTGCGCGTTCGAACGCGCCGTCTCTGACACACCCCCCCCCCCCCCCCCCACGCCATCAAACAGCCGACATGCCGCGGACGTTATGGAACATGACACACACCCTTTGTCCACGGCCTCCCTCCATCTCACTGCCCCCGACCCTCGTCTATCTTTCTTCTCCACACCATCCCTGCTTCACTCGGGGGCCCATCGCGGAGCGGCTCGTGATGACGACGTGTGCCGGTAATGACTAGGGAACGTCCTCTGGAAGCCAAGGCCACGACGGGCAGGCTTCAACGCAAACAAGGCAGATCCCTGAGAGAGACAAATAGAGATACAGGGGGACAGGCGGAAGGGAGGGAGAGAGATTAAACACGGGAGAGAAAGAGAGAGGGAGGAAACAGGAGCAATATGAACGGTGCAACTTTATTCGGAAGAGTCAGCCATCGTCTCAATCAGTTAATGTGATGAAAATAAGGTGAAATCACTACCACTACTGCATTTATATTTGAGGGATTTAGCTTATTTTGGATAAATCATTAGATTGATCATTGATCAAATCTCCGCTCTTAATCCTTCATTTTCTTTTCCCCAATCTTTGAACCAGCTATAACAATAGGATTACATTTAAAGTACCCATAATGCTTTGCACTGAGTGTGAACCCGTTAACTTGGTTTAGAGTTCAAAGGTCAGATCAACTTTGACTCCTATGGGAGTGAGGGGTAATGTTATCTGGGTGATGTCACTGTGAATGTTGAGCCATTGTCCAGGCTGGGTGTGGCCTGACGAGTTTAAACTATCATGTGTCAGATGACTTGGTAATTGGTTGACAGTAGAAACACTTTCAAAATCAGAGCAAGAAGCAACAAACACATATTCAGATGAAATACAATCCGTTGATCCTCTTCAACTCATGGTATATATTCACATTGAATACAATCAGTTGAGAGAAGAGGGAATCTTAGGGAAGTTGATCTGAATACGAAAAAATACCCCTATTAAAAGTTTAGAGTTTGTTAATTGAAATTATGTTATGAACCCTTATACTGGCTGTGAACAAAGCATACATTTAATACATATATATATATGTGTGTGTGTGTATGCAACATACAAGTAAAATGTATGCAAATGGGCTTCTGAATTGGCTCCTCAATGCCATTTTCTTCAGTATACACCCATTCCTATGGAAGCTGGAGGCCTGACAATTGTACATTGAATTAACCTCCATGCTGGTTTGCAAAGTTATTCACTGTAACCTGAATTCAGACAGACTGCAGGACCGAGAGAGATTGATTATCGAGACTGTCATAGGAACTGGAACAGTTAGAGGCTACATAAAAGGATCTGTAAATGTTAGCAGAAATGTCACTGTAGTATTTCTGTCAGGCAAAAGATGGGAAATATTAAAACACTAACATTGAAAAAAAACGATTCCAAGAATCATACTTCAATAGGCTTGTTGGTTTTTAATTGTTATCAGCAAAGATAGCGTACATTTTAATCAGAAAGGTTTCGAGCAATTGTGTTTGAAAAAGAGCAGTTTGCATAACACGCCCTGGGTTTTCAAAAAGTTGTCCAGACCATTCTTACACTGGAAATTATCATTTTGGAGCAACGGCACATATTCCAATTAATGACTGTCACACCCTCATCCTAATTGTGTTCACCTGTCTTACCTCGTGTCTCCGCCCCCACCAGGTGTCTCCCATGTTCACATGATCCCTTACGTATTTACACCGTGAATCCCAGGAGCCCCCTGAGCACCGTTTGAACAACGCCATAGTGAAGTACCGCCACCAGCTTCCGCGCATCTCCTCAGCGCTCAAGTGTCTCCGGAACAACCATCTTCACCGAGCTCAACCTGTGGAATGCTAACGCCGTTCAACGCCGCCGGAGGCCTCTACGAGAACCTGGTGATGCGTAGAGAACCAGAACCTCAACGACCGGAAGAGCGCCGGTTAGCGATGCGCTCGGGGACAAGCCCCAACCGGTCTTCGTCAATCTCCGCAATATTCTGGTCCCGTCCAGCTCAGGTGCATATTATCCACGTCCGGCAGGCTCTCCGTCAGGGTGGGGTCGGGGGAGTGGGGGCCCAGGCTTGAGGGCTTAGCCTTTCCAGGTCTGGACTGGACCAGGATTTTTGAATACCTCCACAACGCCAAACGCCTCCACTCCAGTCAGGCCAGTAAGGGCCCTCTTCACCGGCTTCAGCTTTACCCGGTCACACCATCCTGGCTCTAAGAACGCCAATCCTGATGCTCATGTTTTTTTACATGTACATGTAGCCAGTTCATGTTGTGTGTTCTTCTTAGTTGTTCCCACTTTCCTGAGTCTCCTGTAGTCCCAGTGTTCCATAACAGTATTCCTGTGTACCAGATGCCTGCTTGTTTACCGACTCTACTGTCCTGCTCATGGTCCATCTGTAGCTTTGCCAAGATCACCTGTGTACTGAACCCCTGCCTCTCTCCTGCTGATTTATATCTAATAAATACCTGAATGTTTTTTCCTGCCTCTTGTGTCTTGTATTTGGGTCCACACCTGAGTTTTGATAATTATAGGTAATAATTTATAGAAACAAAAAGAAACAATGGATAATTGCTTTTTTTCCCCAAATAATCTTTCCTATATGGTTGTTTCATTGAGCAAAATGTTATCCATTTTATTTTGAGCTAAAGCTGAATAGTTGATCATCATAGATACCGGCCTCCTCACATTTTCTTTGCAACATATGCTCAACATTTTGGGACTGATCCTTTGTTATTGTGATGAAACTCCCCCCGAAGCCCTCTCAGCTTTTGTAAACACCGCTAACAGAAAATCATGCTAACCCGATTAACCTTCCATATTACATTGTTTGCACAAGAAGATCATTAGCACCAACAATAACCTGTTATCCACCACAGTGCCAGAACAACCCCCTGAATACTATTTATTTTGTAATAAGGGCTTTAGTACTGAAGCATTGGAACTAGACCTGCGCTAGAGACAAGCATAGGTTAAAGGGGACTTTGGTTAAGAGGATCTACTGTACTGTGCAGTCTTTTGGTTTTCGATCTAGATCTTGTTGGCCTGACTCCAATAATGTTATGAAAAGCTGGTATCTTCATCCCACATGTATCCGTCTTCTGCAACTGAATGCTGATTACAGTTTTCATGAGCAGCAATGCAAAATGATAACAGATGACAAGGACGGTTGTCAAACCGGGCAAAAGATTTCTGTCATGGGCTAAATTTATTTGACTTTTACTGAATAATAAAACTCAATATGCTAGTACATATTTATATATCACTGACATTCTATGTTATATGATTTCGGCAAATACAATGGTACAGCATTGACAGAAAAACTAACTAAATTATTTGTTCTTAAGGACTGTTATAATTTACTACAATTGGCACAACTTGGAATTCTAAGGAACCAACTCTAATAGAAGTAGCTTCCTATTAAAACTGTTTCACGGTAATCTGAGTCATTAGGAACTTTTAAGTGGTGATGCTGACTCATCGTGATTTCACTTTTCACTGGGGCGTACATATGAGGTGACATGCATGCCAAACTCCCACATCTGTCAACATGCCGTGGGGAATTAAATAAGACAAAAGTTGGATCACCTTCATTAATTAGGTAATAAAAAAATGATTTCAATTTTTTTTCTTACCTAATTTATGAAGGTGAACCACCTTTTATCTTATTTAATCCCCTTGGCATGTTGACAGATGACTAAGGGAGTTTGGCATGCACACCTGGAATTACCCACCTCTACCATTTTGATCAATAAGATAATCTACATTATTTGGACATCTTGCTTGAAGAAAGGTACTGCGCTCATCAAGAAACAAATTCCATCACTTGGAGTTTGATGAACGTCATTGGATCTTTGATAAAAACTATGTTCTATCTCGTCTCAGATCAGGTACCTGTGCGAATGTATTTGTCACACAATGGAAGATGGAACCAAGTAAGACGAGGTGAGGAATCATACATTTGTCACGGTTCCTCCATACCTCGCATCTTTTTCAAAGCACAAGTGGTGAGAGGAGTGAAGGCTCTTTCTCTCAGGCTTCAATGTACTTTCAAAAAGAGGTTTAGGTTTTCTCCCAAATGTAGGTGATTTCCAATTCGCAACAAACGTTTCCCCAAAAACGAATCATGCCCATGCAGTTCATCAAAGTGCCCACCCAGCCAGTGTGATCACTGCAGTTCATCACAGTGCTCACCCAGCCAGTGTGATCACAGCAGTACGCACGAGGAGGTGAACACGGTCCAGTACAACAAACTCACAGTCAACCAACCAAGTCTACTGAAAAGTACTGCAGAGTTAAAGCGGTTTTGCATTGAAGAATGGTTGAAAATGTTTACACCGCGGTGTAAGAGACTGACCTACATGTACCGGATGGTTTGTGCCAGTTGCTGAGTTTTCACTGGGCAATGGTTTTTGCATAAATTTGTCCAAAAAATAAATTGAATAACAAATGACATAATTATAACAAAACTGGTGTAATTTGCTTACTCAGATGCCTTATTTAGTGTTTGGGTTTGGTTAAAGGTCCATTTTCTTTTTTATGGAATTCCATATAGCTGTTTAGTATGTCATATATTTTGTGATAAAATAGTATTTGATTGTTACGTCCACTATAACAAAAAAGAAAGGAATTTAACATATTTTTAACATATTTTATTTACTAATGTTTGTCTGGGCAAAAATGAATGACAAAATAACTAGGCATGACACCACGGAAAGTGTTGTTTCATGGCATCTACATATGTTGTCATGGTCTCATTGTGCCTGTTTGTATGTAAAATTGACAGTAAATCTGATTAAAATATACATCACATTTTTCTAGGTTGATGCAGGTGTTGTTCATAGACGAGCCCGGATACAGACAGGCTGTACATAAAGCAGACAGGCTCAGTTATACCAACACCAACTTGGTCTTACCCACTGGCAAACCCAACCTATTGTAGCGTGAGTACGTGGCTCAAGTAGCATGTAGACGTGGGAAAAGAATAGTCCTGGAAGGTAAGCGGGAACAAGCCCTGTGACAGCCCAAGTCATGTGACCTGGCCCTGGTCTAGCAGATGAGGAAGTGTTGACAGAAGCCCCCTTCGCGTGGTGTCCAGTGAAAGCCGATGCCTTGTGAAAGTCGTTACAACAGACAACCGGTTACAGAAGCACCTCACCCCCCCCCCTCTTTCTTTATGCATTGCCGGACTGGAAAGGGTAGTAAAACGAGCGAATATAAAAGCGTGCTCCTTTTTTCCCCTCATGCCAAGTCTCTCTCCTGGAGCTGTGTCCCCCCTGGTCCCCGGGTCTCAGCGGTGAAAGCCCACCCCAGAGCTATGCCCCCAGAGCCATGCCCCCAGAGCCATGCCCCCAGAGCCATGCCCCCAGAGCCATGCCCCCAGACACATGCCCCCAGACACATGCCCCCAGACACATGTCCACACTGATGAGGAGCAGTGAGCCCGGCTTACCCACAAAGCCCAGGGGAATGCACCAGAAACACAGGCATGCAAACAAATTCAAAAGAGCACGCGCACACATGTACACACACACGCAGAGGCTCATGCTAATGCAGACACGCTCACACACACACACGTATAAACAGACCTGGTGGAAAGCCCTGGTCTGGCAGTAATCACACACGGAAACGGATGAGGATGCCACAGACAACCTGGACATGCAGGCAGGTCCGTCTCCACGTACTCGGACAAGTCCTGATCGGGGGGCACAGAGAGCCTTGTCCAGTCCACCTCTCGCTGACTCTGCTGTGTCTCTCTGAGGTCCTTCATGCTGCTAACCGGCCATGCCTCCAGCCTCTTGGGCATGCACCTGATCCCAGCACCTCCAGCACTCAGAGGCAAAGGCAGCGCCGGGGGCCCCTGAGGGCCCTTCTACAGCCCTGCAGCCTGTGTGTGTTATTCATCCACTGTCCTTTTGTCAGGAGCCATGCCAATTACGGTCTAACAAACACACGGCAGGGCCCAGAGAAAACCCCCTCCGCCGCCTCTCTAAAGTAAATTAGGAATATTAGGAATGTGGAGCTCATCATTTGCAGTCAATTTTCTGTTGCTAATGAGATTACGGAACAATGCTGTCAGTCAAAGAACAGCGCGTTGTTTCCAACAGCGAATCATTTCCATTTTGTTATTTTCCTCCCGATAATCAAGCCGTTAGTTTATTAATATTGAAAATAGCCGTATGTGGCAGCGCTGTTTAATTACATATTAGATATACTCTGCAGTTTACATTGTTGTTGTTGGAAATGTGCAGCTATTACGAATGATATTGGATAAACGGACAGAATTAAATTAGGTACGTCCAGAATAGAAATGCGAATTTATAGCAAAACCTATTCATTGATTATTAGGCATCTTAAAATAAATTGAAATAAAAAAGGAGATTAGATAAACATTATTGTCCTTATTGGTGTTACTACTAATAATACAAATAAAAAAAACTAACATTTTGTGAAGCCCATTTCTAGTGGGCTCGGCCTGGAAGCCCGGGGTGCTTCTATGCCTCCTCCAAGAAGGAGCTGGGCCTCACCTGTCCTCCCCTTTTTCCCTCTCCTCGTCGGGGAGTGACAGTGGCTTTGTGGTGGTGATGGCCAGGAGAGGGCAGGCACACTGTATTTAATCTCATTTGAATTCATATACCATGAGTGTGGATATGGCCTCGGTCTCTGTCTCTCCTCCCAGCGTGAGGTGGAGCAGGAAGAGGCTGTTGGGAGAGCCTGGATGGAAAGGCTGTCCACTTGTCTCTGCTCAGCCATAATGCTGTTAGCACCACTAGCCACGATCAGGACAGGAACCAATCTGATGTCAGCAATGGGAGTAATCTGATTCGTCCTGTAAATACCCTGATATACAGGTTGCAGCAGTGAAACCCACAAAATACAGTATGTTAAAGCTGACCGAGGGTTCAGTTGATCAGAGAGCACAACAAAGAGCACAACAAGAGCACAACAAAATATGATGGAAAAAGAATGCAATATGCAATGAGCTACATTGAAAAACAGGTCTTCCTGCATACAGATTATACCTATTTGTTGTGACTGTTAGCTAGACCTTCAGCAAGAAAGTGAGACAAACCCTCCCTAAGCTTGGTTTTCATGGATGGCTTGTGGAATCATTGTCTCAACCTTTTGGCTCCTGTTGTGTGCAGTGTTAACCGTGCGGGGATCTAACCCAACCCGTTGAGATAAAAGTCTGCTCCTGCCATGCGCCAGGAGACAGGAGTGGCAAGGAAAATATTTTTTGGTGAAACAGACTGGTACCTAGACATGACCTAGCGGGTTTTGTGAGGACCAAATGCTTTGTTGGGACTGAGTGACTGGGCTAAAGGGTAAGTGTCCTAGTTTTGTGTCTGGGCCAGCTGATACCAGGCTACCTCTCCTTTCTCTCTGTCTTTCCCAACCGGGAAGCCTCACGCCTGCCTGCACGGAGACCCGCGGCTGACTTTATTAGATATCGATTTAAATCCCATCTCTGTTTAATCTGATTCGAGGCAGCGTTTGTTCCTCTCCAGGCCCCCTCCCAACCCCTCTCGCTTTTCTCTCCCTCAGAGGGGCCCTCTGGTGTTGTACGGGCCCCTGCATAGCCGCTTTTTGTCAGTGTTAATGAGCTGCCCTCCGCGCTAGCTGCTAACCGGGGCTACCTAGCCCCGCTGACGAAATGTAAATGGGCATTAATGAGCACAATTACAGCCACTGGGGAGACATCGGCAGCTAACGTCCTTCGCCGTCTCTTCACACCCTCTCCGCTACCCGCCCCCGAAGGCCCCCGCCTAGGCTCGAGCTCTGAGTGACGGCCCAGCGCCGGGGTACGAGGAGACCCCGGTGGGCCCGATTGCCTGGCCGGCGGGAGAGTGGGGACACCGATGGCCGCCACTAGTGGTGATAAGGGCCTTCTCGCCACACTCGACTGGTCGAGTAATTACACGGAACCCTTAGAGAAAATGAAGAAGGGAATGTTATGCCAGGAGAAGGAGGGTAGGAGGATGGCTGGAAGATGGGGTAGGAGGATGGATGAAAGATGGGGTAGGAGGATGGATTGTAGATGGGGTAGGAGGATGGAGGAAAGGTGGGGTAGGAGGATGCATTGAAGATGGGGTAAGAGGATGGATGAAAGGTGGGGTAGGAGGATGGATGAAAGGTGCGGTAGGAGGATGGATGAAAGGTGGGGTAGGAAGATGGATGAAAGATGGTGAAGGAGGATGGATCGAAGATGGGGTAGGGTGATGAATGAAGGATGGGGTAGGAGGATGGATGAAAGATGGGGTAGGAGGATGGATGAAAGATGGGATAGGAGGATGGATGACAGATTGGGTGACCCTTTGTGCTTCCCTCACACGAAGGGTCACAGGGGGACAGGGTGTTGGACAGGCGGCCGCTGGATACAATCACCTGTACCTTACATGGATCATCTCAAAGAACACAGTAGGGTCTGAACTAGTCCATTACGTAGGCATATGCATGGAAAGAGCCCAGCCACGGCGGTAACATTAGAGCTGTCATTCTCTTTCTTGTGGGAAGTGTAGTGAAGCATTTTAACCTATAGAGGCCCTTGATATGGCTTAATTAGGAGATTCATTGTCTCCACTCCTCAGTGGTGAAGGTGGAAATGAACAGTGTGGCTTTTTCCACTCCGCTGGAGAACAATGCGGCTATAAGTATGGAACCTAACCAGGGAACCTAAGATGGGAACCTAATCTGAGGACAACAAGATATTTAGTCCAAGCACACACCCCCTCATCTCACTTTTACAGGGTGGAGTAAGATACTGTTGGACACAATAGCATCGTGACTGAGCCAAACCCTTTAACAAACCTATGAGTGGAGATAAACATTCGTAACAAGACCCCTACTGTAAAAGTCGACGCTGTGCGTTTAAGGTTCATATTTGGATTTGGTCCATGGGAACACATCTTGTCCATTGGTCTTATTTGGGGATAATATATGTACATATACATATCTTTTTAGATATAACTAATTCTGTTTGAGACAGATCTACTTGCCTTGGAGTCAGATACACCTCCATTTAAGTCCTTTTTAAGACATCTACTTCCTTTCGAGACGGATCTACACATCAACTTCCTTTTGAGACTGATCTACTACTTTTGAGACAGGTCTGTGGATGTATAAACAGGCTGACTGGATGGATTGAATTACCCCTCAGAGTAATGAGAGATACAAAGTGTGGATGGAAGTTAGACAGTTTGGGTTCCGTGGCCCACTTCTTATTCACACTGCCGTCTCCTCGGCTCCTCGATACCGCGTATCTCCACGGGTTCTGGATCAGCGATCCACTAGGTAGTCGAGGCTATCAAAGCAAAAAAAAAAAGAAATGTTTTTTTTTTTTAAGTTTAATACTTCGCAGGTTTCCCTTTGTTCTCGTTCGTGGTTCTCTTGGGCCTAGAGTGAGGAGTCTACTGGGTGCTGCACACAGCTCCGGGCTAAACCAAGGCCATCTATAGGGAAAAGGAGGCTTTAAAAATGAACTGAGCTCATGACCAAAGAAAGGAGGGGGGCAGCGGTGGTTGGAGCGACGCGTGAGGGGTGGGGGGGGACTTTTGGAGAGTGGGGGAGAAGCAAGACAAAACAGTTGAATGTGGTCATTAGAATTCCTGACGTTTTTCCCCCTTGTTCTTCATCCTCCACCTCATATAACAAACCGCAACACCCCCACACACCCACCCACCCACCCCCCACCCACACACACACACACCCCCCCCGACACATGCACAGAGACGCGTACACATATCACCGCCGCCACCGCCGAAAACCCCCCCCCGCTCAAATGCCTTTAGGATGATTTGATTTGCGGTGCTATCTGAAAACGGCCTCATCGTGCTAACAAGATTAAGCTGAGCCCCTGTCTGTTTCTTGCACTGGAAATTTGCTAGGTGATTAAAACTGGCTTTTCGCTGGAACACGGAGATCGGGGCTAGTGGGATGGTTGCCAGGTAACAAGACATGACTCCTGTTTGCTATGGCTACATGGGCAAAAGGCTAGCCGGGGAACGACACCGTCATCACTGTCCCTGCCCAGGCAGCACCAAGAGACGGGGCATTTATTCCTGTCGCTCTCCTCCCCTCCGCTGCCGTCCGACAGAGCCCACAACAAAGCGGACCAGGTAGAAGGGTTCTCTCACGGTCGTCTTATAATGAGGAAGGAACTCATACGTGGGAATATGTATGATTTCATCTCAGCCAGAATGCACAAATGTAATCATTTTGTGGTCTTTCATCTCTGAGACCTTCAAAAGCCGTCGGCCTATTTTGGTCCAGAGGAATTCAGAAGCTATTCCACGGATCTTTTCTCCTTTGCCATAAACTGTCTTCCTCCTATGTAGGGAAGTCAAGCGAGACCTTACGTGCAAGGAGCTTCTCCAATTTCCACTTTACAAGAAGGACAGAGTATTAATTTCTCATTCCTACACTGTATTTATTCAATTGGATTATGTATGCATGGGAGTCCTAATGAGGGTTTAAAAATGCAATTATTGCTTAAGCAAAAAACTAGACTTTTCTGATAAATGTTTCTATTAACTAATAAATGGAGAATCAACAGACTTGGAAACCGCTTTATTCAGGGATTGAAATTAGGCCATCAATCACCGCAGAGTTTGTTAACTATTTTTCTGTGCTCTTTTTCCCCACCCGCTCCCCTAACACTGGAGGTCTAAGAATACGCAAAAACCATTAAAAGGGGGACGAGGGGGAGAGATAGAAGGAGGACAAATGATGTTTGATAACCCAGCCAAAACGCTTCAGATATAAACCGTCTACGGTGTCTCCTTACTTGTGAGAGGAAAGGAGGGAAAAAGCGATTAAGCACAGGGTATTCATAAATGAACATGCTATGATAATCAATCACATTTATAATTCATGAAGCCATGGTACAGGTCAGAGGGGCCATTAGGACAAGGTTAATCAGAATTCAAAAGGTCACCGTGCATCAAAGGGGTTTATACATTTTATGAGACCATTGATTATGTTTTCACAACGGTGAATATCAAATAGTAGCATATGTGTGGGTGTATGTGTGTGTATGTGTGTGTACGTGTGTATTAATGCTGCATTGATCCAGTAGCGTGCGTTTCACTAATCTGTCAACCCATGCATCTTCTTAATATAGATCCTTATATCATTTCTGATGTATTATAAAAGCACATTATTTTTGACTGTGCCATTTAAATAATTTAAAATCCTTGGCAATGTGAACATTGTACTCTATGAATGTTTGCCCCGTCACATGAAGGGTTATATAGTCCTTCATTAGGTGCCTGTTCTGGGATCCAGCCTTCTTGAGATCATTGGTGACTTCTGATCTCTTGGGGACACTAACAGTATAAAGCCACCTTAACCAAGACAAAATCTGTGACTCTCCTCCCCTTTCCCCATCATGTCTGTGGGTCTGTCTGTCTAGTTATCATGTCTGTATGTCTGTCTGTCTAGTTATCATGTCTGTCTGCCTTGTTATCATGTCTGTGTGTCTGTATTTCTAGTTATCATGTCTGTCTGTCTTTCTAGTTATCATGTCTGTGTGTCTGTCTTTCTAGTTATCATGTCTGTCTGTCTGCCTTATTATCATGTATGTGGGTCTGTCTGTTTAGTTATCAAGTCTGTCTGTCTGCCTTATTATCATGTCTGTGTGTCTGTATGCCTGGTTATCATGTATGAGTGCCTGTCTGTCTAGTTATCATGTCTGTGTGTCTGTGGGCCTAGTTATCATGTCTGTGTGCCTGTCTAGTTATCATGTTTGTGTGTCTGTGGGCCTAGTTATCATGTCTGTGTGTCTGTCTAGTTATCATGTCCGTGTGTCTGTCTGTGTAGCTAACAAGTCAGTCTGTCTCAGTCTACCTAGCCATCATGCATGTCTGTCTGCCTGTTTGTCAGTCTGACATTCCAGTTTAGCCTCTATTAGGAGTGTGCAACGCGGTATAAAACTTCACAGTTGGTAGAGAAGCTTATACCTGCACCGGACGAAAACATGGCAGTATTTTTCAGTCAACACAATCAAAACCAATAGGAGTGCCATCTTGGCAAAATTGAAAGCAATTCAGAACGTGTCATGATACGGGATTACCAGTACACAGTGTGGGGATCAGGATATGCATCAGGAATGCCTACAGTATGCCGTATGTCAATACTACATTAAGGAACATCTACATGAAGGAATATTCAAAATATATTCATAGAATGTCATAGCTATTTCAGGAGGGATCACATAATATTAACTCCACATAGTGATAAGATAAGGTATTTTCATATTTCCATGTATTTTTCATTCATTTTCCATTTTGGGGAGGAAAAGTGCTCAAGGCAAGATTAATAAGCATTTAAAACGGTTTCAGTGCTAACCGGCAAATCACAGTGTGTGTTTCAGACTATTGTTCACCGCAGACTGGTCATGAATGACATAAATAGATTGCCCTGGAAAACCTCGGTGCTAGCTGCGGGAGGCCAGACACACACACACACACACTCCCAAACGTGTGCACATACACAGACAAAGGCAGGCAAGCCGAAGCATGCACGCACACACACACACACACAACCAACCACCTGCACATCAATTCAAGCACACACACATACACACTACAACAACACAAACTGTCCCTGTCTGAATTGTAATAAAATAAAAAGATTGCCTTCCGGATTATTCCTTCCCGTCCTCAAAGGACGGAATTCTGAACACTTAACCCCTATTAGATTCCTATTGACAACAGAGCCCAACATGGCCTGAGTACCCGTTGGCTAGGTCTAACTCAGGGCCCCATCCACCCTCCCGTAATCCCCTAGCACACATCAGCCAGAGCACTACAGCTACACAACCTAATGGCACACATTCAACGGGTACAACTCTCTTAATTGGCGGCCCCCAAATTGTGTTGTATTTTGCCACTGAGTTTTGAAATATAATCAGTTTGCCTAATTTTATTGCGTTTCCTAATGATGCTTGCCCTAAGCAATTGCATCGTGTGTTCCTTAGCAAACAGCGCGTGTCAGCCTAGCTGAGATTAATCTTGATTACTTTAGCCCTGTTGATGAAGTAGGGTACAATAATGCTTTAATTGGGGAATATTGCTGACTAAAACAGTGATAGATAGACAGTGAGATGGATGTTCAACTCGTGTGGTAATTGTAATGCTATTTACGTTGATTAGCGAGGGATGGATCAGCGATCAGAACGAACAGCGCGGAACACGGCAACAACAAAGCTACAAACAAACCCGACCAAGGCAGAGCAATGATGCTTACAGAACACTACAGTACATTACATTCATTACCTGCTTCTTTCAGGCCCCGAGATATTTTAGCATCAAGCCTGTCATGTCACAGCCCTTATTGAGTTAGAGCCGGTCCCCCGGGGGGCGAACCAGCCCAAAAGTGCAGCTCCAGCTCTTCTGACCCGTCTTCCCTCTTCTGACAGCACAAAGCAGTGAAAAGAGAGAGAGAACCGATCTGCTCCCATTGGACAGTCCTCTTTGGAGGTGTTGTAGTGCAAGTGGACATATGCTGATTCCCTCCTTTTTTTTGTGCTGACTACCTCATTGGTGCTCTGGGAGGTTTTGTCGAGTCTCCATTAGTGGGTGGGTGGGCGAGGCCAGCCTGTTACAGGAAGTTACGGCGGGCACCCGCCGAGACCTGGCGGTGCCCCTTCCCTCGTCCTGGCAGCACCATGCCAACCAAACCTCCTCCCCTTCTCTGCCCCAAACAATCCTAGTCCCTTCGATTGGCTCACGACAGACCACAGTGAACGATTGCAGGTTGCCATCACTCACACCTTCCCAGATGCTGTCAAGAGTTCACACACGATCCGAGCACACCCACGCATAGAGGCCAAGTAACCGGGGACAACCACGTGGGCATCTGGACATTGGCGCCGTCGTACCGAGGTGTGTCAACGTCAACAGTCAACGTCAACAGTATGCGATGGAATAACAAAGAAGTCAATGGTCAAGACAGGGAGGTCATAGAAGTTATACAATAGCAGCGTGTTGTTTACCATGCTTTGTCAAAAATCCCTATGTTTATGTATTAAAGGGGTATTTTTTGGTTTTTAGCATTTTAGGGTTGAGGCCTCATCCAGACAGTTTTTTTCCGCCAAAGTTCAGGTCAAAATTTGAAATCGTTTTCGTGAACATCACTTGTTGGACATTTGAAGAAACCAGACTAGAGAATCGGGGGCCGTGGAATTTTGGAGGTGTACGTTACACGAGACTAATAGTGCTGATAAAGTTTTGATACGAGGGCAAAGCAGGAAGTGAACACAGTTTGGGTGAATCACATATATGACCATAACAGAATAAATAGTGAAATGTTTCTGCATAGTCATGCCTTTATAGATCTCAAAGTCATGAGAAGGTAGTTAAGTTTATTTTGCAGTATTATGGTTTGTGCATGAAAAGGAAGCATATCAGAAATACATCCCCTTCGATATTAAAAGCATGTGGAAAATGAGGATTAACCTGCTAAAAACATAATATTCCTTTAAGAGAGGCATAAGAGAGAAATGACAGGATCAGTCCCAGTGTAATATGAAATTAAATGAAAATGGACGTGTTGTTATGACATAGATCATAAAATGACACTGAATGTTTTAACCCTGAGCCACAAGGTTTCTGATTGCTGTGTGAAAAACAGCCAAATATTTCACAATATCCAGCTGCCATGCGTTTCAGTAACATATACTGTTCCAATTGAAACGGCATTGATAAGGCGTTGCCAACCCCTTCCATTGAGAAATATAAAGGCTTTAAAAATCTACCTTCAGGCTAAATGAATAGCACCATAAGCTGTTGTTTGTTCCTGGGTAGCATTGGTGATCAGTAATAAAACCGCTTTGGCATCAGCACACGGTTAAAACATACAACCCACCGTCAAACGTGGGACGAAATGTAACATATGGATCGGCCACAGAGTTTGCAGTATCGCCAGTTGACTTCATAGAACATAATACCATTATGGTGTGTATATTGTTTTCAAGTATTACGCCCAAACAAGTCTTTAAGTGTTGCATTATGTTAAGTGTCACTGGACTATGTGGGTCCCGGCAACTGTTTTCAGAAGGCCCGAGCCTACTCGTCCCCTTGCCGTACTTGATGCTACGGCCCAGCCAGGCAGAACCACGATACTGGCCCAATCGCAACACAGCACAGTAAATACATTAGCTTGTCATAATGATGACAAGAGTGGACTCCATTCTGTTCTTTTGAGTTTATCTCTTTGATTTAGCACCGCTGCCGACTTCGGCCCAGGATGATCTCCAAGGTTGCTGTCAGGATGAATTTAATGTCCTTGGCTTTTGCGTCTTTCTGCAAGCCTGTCACATCCACTCAGTGCTGACTGGCACACCAGCCAAGACCTCTGGCATGCCGAGGGTATTAATAGAATATTGATACAGCCAAAACGCTGTTGTGGATTCATCGCGTTTTCTGTCGTCTTTTTTCATACATTTTAATAAAACCTGACGCCGTTTCCTGTGATGCAGAGTGGTTTAATTAGGGATTTTTACTACCTCGCCCTCTGATTAAATTAATTATTAATTAAGCAAAGAATATAGGAGTGTTTAATGCTTCAATTATCCAAGTGAGGTTTTATGGTCAGTGGAGTTCAACACCTGAAGGATATTAGGCAGAGTGAGAGAGTGAGAGAGAGAGAGAGAGAGAGAGAGAGAGAGAGAGAGAGACTGTGAGAGAGTGAGAGTGTGTGAGAGAGTGAGATAGAGTGAGAGAAAGTGAGAGAGTGAGAGACTGTGTGTAAGAGTGAGAGAGAGTGAGACTGGGAGAAAGTGAGAGAACGTGAGAGAGTGAGACTTTGAGAGAGAGTGAGAGAGAGTGAGAGTGTGAGAGAGAGTGAGAGAGAGAGTGAGAGTGTGCGTCAGATGCCAGGCTTTCTCTCTTTCTGTCTTTTTTCCTGATCTCTCTTTCCCTATCTTTCTCTCTCACACACACATACTCACTCTCTTACGTAAGACCAATATGCAAGTACCTTCTTGTGTACATTTTTTCTTAATTGAAGAGAATTGCAAAACAACTGGAACATGAAAAGGAATTAGTTTGCTCAGATACCCAGCTATTGGGCCAATATCCAGTAACCACTGCTATTTCACTTACCGCGGTTATTGCAACTTACTATAGTACAATAAAGTACTGTAGTGCTTTCATGACCCACACATAGTAACGCCATCAGGCTGATGCGTCCTCCCTCCTCCGCTTGAGGGCCTTTGACGATGACCTCGGGAGCATGGTAGCCACCTGAAGGAGTCACTAGAGGGCAATAAGACAAATGCATCCCTGCTAACGACACCTCCCCACTGCTAAAGAGATGCCGGCCAATTCGCATCACCCATGGGACGTCACAGTCAGTCCTAGCGACACAGTCAAGTCCCAAACCAAGACTGTGGTCGAATTGGTTTAATGAAGAGTCAGACTGCAGTGAAATCGACGGTGGCGGCATGCTCCGAAAATACGTGCGGGTATGTTGATGTAAAATGAATTACAAATTATATATATATATTTACACTGAAGATATCTAAATAGTAATTGAAATATTGTGCATCGGGCCACAGCACAGACGTTAATTTTTGTATAGTATTTTTGTTTTGTGTATAATTGGGTTCTACATAAAGTTATCAGATTCGCTGATGATGGACAAAAATACTTTCCATCAACAGGGATTTTGATGTAAACATAATTATCAATATTGCCAGGCAATTTGGTGTGATGAGATAGAGGGTTCATTATCAGCCAAAACACTTGGGAGTGGGATTCTCTAATTAATTTCCTATAATGAAGCCTGTTTGTTTTTTTAAGTGACACATTTCTTCAATGACATGTTGTTTACAAAGAGACATTGTCCCACTGGGCTCTGAGATGTGACATTGGTCAGGTCAAAGACTACCTAGAAAATGTGATTTTGCCCCCAAGTGTGGTGTAAATCATTACCCTTTGTGACAGTCATGGTCAGTTAACATGTGATACTGCATCTGGACTTTCCAAAGGTGAGCATTCTGTATCTGGGGAAAAATACAGTAAAGACATCGCTAATCACAATTATTTGTTAGCAAATAGCTCTCACAAAAAGGTCCCTACCTTCTTATCTCTCGGTAACCAAAGTTGTCATTGGACATTAGGCGGTCATTATCAACTCCTGCCAATACCTCAATGTTATCAACTGTCTGCATGCACTTGCACTGCAGGCTTCCAGTGGCATCCAAAACTATTTTCAATAATTGATTTTGTACTTTAATTGAACAGCACGACTGAACGACATAGCTCATTACTATACTCATTAGTTCATTATCGGAGAAGTAGGACAAGTCAATAAAATGGAAGGCAGTAAATTCCGATACTAATTAGCGCCGGCGTTCCCTCTGAGACATATTTAAAGGCAGATTGGTTACCTGAATGTCCATGGAATAGAGGAGGGTGAGACAGAAACACTGGAAAAGCAGTAAGGTTAGCAGCTTGGCATCATTAAAGCAGGAATTAGAATAGTTACAATGACTACTAAATAACTGTTCATGAAAAAGTGTCTACTCGGGGAGCCTGTTGGAGCCACATTTGCATACCTCTTTGCACAAAGTACTGTATTGACCGTGCTTTTAAAGTGCTAGGCTAATATAGGCATGGAAACAACACTCCTGAAGCAGTACACAGCAAGTAAACAGGGTTAAATAGTGATGAATGAAGGTGAGATGAAAGGAGAACTAGTGTTCCACAGTTAAGTTCAAGAATTCGGGAGTGTTGTACAGTTGAGTTCTAGAGTGTTCTCTAGAGTGCTTTCAATCTCAGGTGGCATACTATTATACTGTTCCGCTGCCATCCTACTGGACAAAAAAATTGATGAATCAACACGGTTACAACGTCCTTTAAAGTAAACAATTCACTGTGATTATATAAGTAAATATGAAAACATACAGGATTTGCTTGAAATCATAAACATAAATGCAATGACAAGGTCTTTCATATAAAGTGCTCCCTGTAATGTTTGATACTGTAGTTCCCCTATCACAGGGCACCATGAGGAAGAGCTGACAGCAACAGAAGATGTTTACAGAAACATGAGTGCTAAAGAACTCGATTGGGCCTAGTTAATCTCCAGATTTAAATGCAATGACATGAAAAAAGACATAAATAAGAACAACTGCTGAACAGATTGAGGTTGCAGCGTATCAACATTGTCTGATCAATGACAGGCTTCAGCCATTTATTGCAAGCCAAGGATATTTAACAAAACACCCCAAATAAGTGCTACATTTTGACTATATTTACCTGTCTCAATTCTCTGCCCTCAAATAGGAGCAGTATGCATAAAAAGTGATCCTTTCTAAATCGTGAAATTAATAAATGAAAGCTGAGAATCAATACTTCCCCTCATAGTAACTGTTTGATTTAAAATAATCCATTTAGAGTGTTGCCCTTAACTGCTCATTGTCCCAATGTAAATGGAGAACAGGGTCTCTCCACAATTCAACCGAAAGTAAATCTACAAAAAAATTCACAAACATATGTGCCCAGTGGGATGGAATAATAGAAATGTTGTCATTTCAATTCATGTATTTCAGTATGTATCCATTTACAGGAGAGAGGAGATGTTGCCGTTTACTACTATATTAATGGATAACAATGATTGATGATGAGAACCGATAATAATAGTAATAATTGACCTCTTCCTCTCATTAGGATCAATTGGGCCTCTATTTGTTTTCTTTGGCGGTTGTGCCAATAATAACCGTTTGACATATCGGGCCCATTCGGAGCCTCCATGGGCGGAGTTCATGCTCCTCACAGCGGGCTTTGCAACAGTGTCGCACGGCGGCCTTCGGACAGCCAATCAGGACCCAGAGCGAGGGAGCCACGGCGGAGGGACAGGCTAGCGCCTCTTTTTCACATGCAAATCCAACAATGTGATAATAAACACCTGACGCGGACCATGACTACATTATTCATTCTTTTTAATCAACCCCC
>JACXGK010001996.1:14928-29457 GCA_016801125.1 Novumbra hubbsi | reverse complement strand
CGCCTTTATTTACCTAGTGTGGATCCCACCGTGTCATCTGGTTAATCATGTGGCTAATCGACAACACTGTCTCCCCACGCACACTGGGGCTGGACAATGGCACCTCATTCATATTTCATACAATGGAGCGTTTAAGTCATCGCACGTGTCTGAAGGAGGGGATATTGTGTTCCATTGTTGGGGCAACTCCACAGAGACTCGCCCACCCAGCCTCCCTCCACCTTCCCGCAACAAGCATATGCCCGACACTCCTGGAGTTAACCAGGCCGGTGCAGCTGGACGCCAGGACAATATCAAAGACTTCGTTCACATGATTAATTCAAATGGTTAATTCGGCATTACCGAGGTTTCAGATATAAAATTACCAAGACAAATATGTACTCCACTGAATAATAAATTAACAGGGGAATTAAATTATGCAACAAGGCATGTAACAGGCCTGCTTTCTTCTCAACTAATCTCCTATTTGACCGTCCCCTTAAAGTACGGGGTGTCAGATTCTAAGTAGTGCTGCCTCTATTGTAACCAAGACTGCGCAAGGGATTTATTCCAGTGTGATGAGGACAGATCCCATGCAGAATGAAGTCTACTTAAACAAATAAGTTTAGTTTTCAACCACTCACTGTTGCCCTTCCGATATTAGTTCACTACCCCGGATGCTTGGGACGTGTTTTCGTCCAGATGAGTGTGAAGGGTACTATAGATGTCAAGGACTGATACCACAGCCCTCCTTCCCCACTTCACTTCGGTTTCTTTAAAAGATTAACCAGGGTCATTAAGGACATAGAGAGAGGTTCATTTTGCCGCTACGAGTGGCAAATTAATCATCGGGGATGCCATTTAATGACATGCTTGCCTCACTGATTACTTGTGTTCTTGTTAATTACAATGGTTAACTACAGCGCACCTATGAAGGTCCTGTTGGTATTTGGGTCTCATTTGGTGAAACGTCCTCGGTCCTAAAGACACACACTTCATTTTCTCCTTGGAGCAAATTAAAGAACATAAAAGAAACATCTGTGTATGGTGCTGGCAGCAGACACCCACTGCCGACGACCGGGCCACTAAAGTAACTTAACTGTGTCCTATAACATTAAAACGAGGTACATTTGCCACGGTTTTACTATACGGCGGTGCTGTGGTCGGCGTCTCTTCCCCCCCCCTTCCCCCTCTCTCTCCCTGTCATTAAAACATCACTATTAAGGGCGGCTCTAGACTTATGTCACATTATTTTAAAGGATGTCTCGGCCGGAAAAGGATTCAGGTTTGGGCACAGGGCTGCTATACGTTTCGTGGGAGGAGTATTGGGGCATCCAGGGTAGGGAAAGGTCAACCCGGACAGATCCTAGCGTTTAAGTAGAGTAATTCATTTGAATTAGAAGGCCGGCGGTTCCGTCAGGTCAATAGCCCAGGGCTACTGGGGACCAGGGTGTGACTCCTGACACACTGGCTGGAGAAGAGGGCTAGATAATGGGTTTAGGACCCTGATGGTTATCTGGCAGAACTTTGACTTGTTTTCATTCCGCCGTTTCTCCCTCCTTTAATGGTAATTGGGGAGGGGTCAAACACTAGCTATTCCATAGAGATTGTTGGAAAGGAGATACGTGACTTCTGCATCGCGATAAACACAGCAGTGTTGGGTTGTCCGAATGGACTACAAAGCTGAGGACATGCATGACAATGTTCATACTCTTTGTGCTGTTTGCCAATTTTATTTATGGAGGGCTTGTGTAAATAACAGCCAGTCACGCCTAACGAATCTCATAATTGGGAGGTTTATTTTGTCAAGATCCGTATATAGGCCATCAGTTATTTCTCTGCCCATTTCATCCTGAGATTAAATCATCATAGACTTCAAAAATCCATTCAAAGATTATACTTTTTCGGGGCCGTTTGAATTGTTTTCATTCATTTATTTTCCCATTGATTTATGTGTTTTCAATACAGCCCAACAATTAAAGGTTTAAACAACAACCAAGTAAATTGTAATGATTATGCTGCATTATTTTAATTATCGCCCAGTAACAGAAACATAATACTTTTTAATTTGAAATGAAATTGCGTAAAACCTACAAGGAATGTGTGCTATGTGGGCCACATTTGAGGGAATGTGCCTCTATGGCCTTTGTGTGTGGACAATAGGAGACCCAATCCACATCTTTCCCCCTTATGTCCTAAATCTATTGGAGCGATGGCAGCCCTTAGATTTTTTTTCTTTTTGCTCATATCGAGGAGGCTTAAAATGAATCCTGAAAAGATCTTTTGAAATGGACCAGAGTCTAGCCTGGCTATTTGCAGAGAATTCCCCCCACTTCCCCCCTCCTCCCTCCTTCCTCCTCCCACCTCCCTCGTCTTTGCTCTGTTTTACAATCTCATTAAAGTGGTCCTTTTTTGTTTTGCCACTCTCTAAGCTCTGATCTCTGGCTTAGGACGAGTCAAGAGGCCCGAGACAGTTTTGAAAAAGACTCCATACCACAAAGCAGACGCTTGTTCCCGGTCCGCCTGACTGTGGGTATACGCTCGCTCCCCTGTTCAGGACCCCCCCCCCAAAAAAGCAGAGGTCAGGGAAGGTCATCCGCTGCCGCGATATCGTGAGAACTTAATGAAAGTTTTATAACTCTTGAAATGTTTATGACCCCCGCACTCACCAGCTTGTCCCCGCAATTAATGGTGGAGTCAGAGGGGGCACATGAGGCCACAGCTGGCTTGATGCCAGGTGAGAGGGCAGTAACTCTGGGCCGCGTCCTACCTTCTCATAACCATGAGCTCTTTCACATCACTACACTGTACATATAGTCAACTTTAAGACAGTCGGTGAAGGCCAACCCCATTGGCCGTCCGCTCTATATACTGGATGTCTCTGGGGCCAATAGAGCTGTCAGCGCATTTCTCCCCTTGCAGCTCCTGACACATGATAGTCTTGGAAGATAAGAAGTATGAGATATTATTACGCAACATTCTTTAAGATGATGTCACACAGTAGCCTGGGTTTTGAAACATAGGGAATTCGTTAAGGAAAACAAAGAAGGATTCCTACTATTGTAGCAACCGATGTAGGTCGGTTGTGAAAACTTAACAAGAACTGTTTCAGCGAAAGCATGGAAGAAAAAAAAGTTGAAAAGGATCCTCAGTGAAGCCCCCTTCGCTTGTGACTATGGTTACAGAATTACTTCTTTCCCAGAGACTTATGGGGATCCATCTTGCCAGTGCGGACCTGTCGTGGAGTGCTGTCGAGAAATCCGAAGCCCATCTTGAAACAAATGACAAAATCTTTCGCCCAGGGCCCTGTGCTTCTTAACAGCTACGATGGGGAAGCCATCGCTGTCCACAGAATATGATAAAACCCACGCCGTAATAGGATTCATAAACATGCCCAAATACAATTTGTTGAGATGTATTTCAGGAAAAGACAATCATTTACAACTTCTGAGGGGGATTTAGAATAAGTATGTTTGTATGCAAATCCGGGGAACACGTTTTATGTACTCGGCTTGCACAGATCATGAAAGCGCATTAGATTTATGGCAGTGCATGTGCATAATTGTGAAGGGAAGGGTTGGAGGGTTAGGGTGGGGGTGAAGTGTTGGGATTTATGGAGAGACCTTTTTGGGGGTCTTTGATTACTGCAGAATGAGCTCTGCTTTCATGCCTCTGACATTGAAAACAATCCCATTCACTTAGGCTGGAGGTGTTGGACACCCCGGCACTCCAACCTGGAGTGGGAGACGCAGACACACTCTCACATTTGGCGTGAACATTGGCTAAGGAAGGAGAGAAGGACAAAATAATTCATGTCCACTTGCCGAAGGTTCTGCGCCGAAACTATTGTTGCAACAACATTTCTGTTATTTGTTTTTTACAACATGCAGTGGCCATTGCAACACACCATATCTTTTACAACATGCAGCGGGCATTGCAACACACCATATCTTTTACAACATGCAGTGGCCATTGCAACACACCAAATCTTTTTTTTGTGGTTAAAGTTATACTGGTATACTTCATTTTTTTGCATCCTGTGAGGTTTTGATCAAACACGTCCCCTACGTGTACCCGGAGACACGCGGGCAAAATACACCTAACTTTCATTTGGGTAAGCTAGTAATGTTTAAGGGCTTTTTAAATCCTCCAGTAAAGATAAAGGAAACCTGATCGAGGCCCTATAAAGATGCCACTTTAAATAGCCAAAGTCTTGCCTGCCTAATGGCTTTAACTTGGCCTAATGTAAACACAGTTTGAAAGTTTAATCTAATAAAATCCAATTTACAAACTCATTTATTACCAATAAAGGGAGGAGAAACACCTGCCTCATAGCCCTTAAACTCATTTTGAGATTTGTCTCGTTTCTCTTTCTCTCCCTCTCCTCCTCGGTGCTACAGAGCTGTTTTTGCACAATGTGGAATGAATTTGGGTGTCTGCAACATGCGGCCTCCTCTTCCTCCATCTTTATCGACATAGAGGGGGTTGGGGGGTGACCCCGGATTTCGGAGGCTTTTGGAATGAGCGGTTCAAAGGAACTCCCTGCAGCTTACATAAACCACACTCAATTGGCACAAAGAGGAAACTCAATTTGCAGGGAGCTGCGCTGTATACTTTTTATAGAGGAACTTTTAGTCATTAGGGCCATATACTCTGCCTCGCTCAAAGACTAGGGCCAAGCGACGGGAGGCCACGCGTTGCTTCCACAAGAACGGGGCACCAAACAGCCCTAATGAGAACTGGGTCGGTTCTTCCTGTGCCTCCTTCAAATGATGACCATGTTTGTTCACCAAAGCAAGGAGATCGGTACTAACCCTTTCCTTCATCAACATTTTCTGAGAAGGAGTAATCCTATCGAGTCTGCATATGTAGTCGTCTTCAAGCGAGGTTGTACACAGAAAACAACCAAAGATGTTTTATCAAATCAAATGTGCTGTATGGGGGGGGGCATTGTTTTCGACCAGAATCGGGCCACAGTGAAGGAAAAGGAATTCTGACTTGGCTTTAGGGCTGTCATATTGATTTAATTTAAATCTGATTTTGGAACAGTAAGCCATGGTGATATGACAAAAACAAATACTAGAATTGATTTATTTACACAAATGCCATTCAACCTGCCTAAGACCCTTTTTCAAAAGTAGATGCAATGTATTTTGTGAAGGGAGAAAAATACAGATACATATCCAAATATTGATGTAAGAAGGTTATTTTTCAAACACTTGTATGTAAGATACTAATATTTAAGTAGTTACTTATACCAAAATTACATAATTACATATTTTTGTATATATTACCAACATGTAATATTTGCATTTATATTACAAAAAGTATATATTTTGGTTTATATTACCAAAATTACATATTTGGGTTTATGTGATGTCTCGAAGCCTGTGCTATTGTTTTGACAGTTGACAGTTTGTGACCTTTGAACTTAATGCACCAGCCTTTGCCAGCGTCTCTCTGTGTCCTATGTTGCCCTTCTCCCCTTTTTTTCCGTTCTTGTATATATGGCAGATTAATGACAGCTAATAATATCTGAGGTTCCTGGACATTTGCCCAGTAATGAGAGGCATTCCCAATGGGCTGCAGAGGTGTCACCACTAACAAATTCACCAGGGCTGCACGCAATTAGCCTGTAAAAGGGAGTGGGGAAATATACTAAATCAGTATTGGGCAAGACAGATGGAGCTAAAGGAAAGAAAAATATCATTTTGTACTGTCGTAATATGGGGGAGGAAGGGGATAAAATGATAGTTTCTCCCCTCCAACATCCCTCTCCGGGAGGGAATCTGGACAGGTTACCTTTATAGTAACATTATTCCTTGACTGGCTGGTGGCAGCGTTTCATTACACCTTGCTCTAACGTTGAAATATTTTCAGCCAAATGTCAGGGAATGCAAATGAGGCAGAGGGCCTCTTTCGCATGTCATGTTTTGTTAAAAGTTGTTGCAGCCTTTCTTTATCAACCAGTTCCTGGCTTTATTCTTCCATGCAAGTATATGTTTCACATCAACGGCCCCAAGATGCTAGGCAAAAGCGATAAATCAGTCTAGTTTAATAGAGCTAAGTTGTATTCATATTCATAATATTTTAGTAAAATAATTTGTAGATTGTAGAAAAATCCTCCATTCCAGTGCATTTCAATATAAGGGAATTAAATCAATATTAGCAGTAGCAATAGTCGGCCATAATAAAAGCATCCTAGCATGATTCAACATTTATGCAAAACAACAAGCCTAAACTCCCAGTATAATGTTTTGGCTGGTGCCATCCAGTGTGGGCCCTGTGGCTACGTCGATGATGAGGAGTAAAGGGATCTCTCTCTCTCTCTCTCCATTCATAGCCCCCTGTGCCCAGTGGCTCAAAGCGTCGACTAGTCAACCAGTCATGTAAAATGTGCCAGCGAGGACAGCACAGAGCGTCAGAACTAACGCTACCCAGCCACTAAACACCTCCCACTTATCACTAGTCTAGCAGAGTTGAGCTGATGATCAGACAAAAAGCTATGGCCGCTTTCTATCCAGTGTGATGCAGAGACAGCAGTTGTCAGATGTACGTAGGCAATGGTAAATAATTCCCCAGTTCTGGGGGCTCGTCCGGGATCTTTTGCGTTTTTACTTCTGGCTCTGTTCACTGCTATTGTCAGAAATTCACCAGGGGAAGAAAGAAGCCAAGTCCTTAAGCATGGGTGAGAAAAGGGAGTTTCATGCATTCTGGATGCATTCTGTGCATGAACAGAGCAGTGGAACTCCCATATTCAGGAGCCAGCTCGACGTTGTTCTCCAACTGTATATTTCTGTACAGGCTTGCTCTGTAGGGGGCCTATCAGTTGAACGAAAATAACACTTGCACCACTCCCTGCCTATACACTGTGTGCATTATGCAACGGCTGAGAATTGGGGCCAGGATGTCTAAGTTTGATAGAATTTCTTAGACAGGATCAAACTGAAAATTTTAACGTGTCGGCACTGATCTGAATTTGATGAGTTCAACAGTAAAAATATTCACTTTGGAACGTATAATGAGAACGATAAACAGGTTACAGATGGATCGAATGTTGAGATTTTTTTGGCGCTCGACAATACTGGATGACGAAGACTGGGGAAATTGGTATAAAAAAGAACTTTTAAAATAATTTACTCTGTTCTCATAACTAGAGAGCTTTCCGTCATTTGTTATGAGCCAAATGTATGCTATAATAATATAGTAAATTAAGTTAAGAGGAAAGTGATGAGTTCCAGGGAGGCACTGAAATCTACATGCAAATGCATAATAATCACACATCTACAATATTGCAATGTTAAGAAAAAATACCTTGGATTCAATTATCATGTGGGGTGGAATAATCATAATGTTATTGGAAACTCAATTACCGAGGCAAGCCCATGTCTGGAAATTAGCAGAACTTAGCTTAGGCAAGTCAGCCTTGAATTCATCAAATATGGATTATCACAATATTACATGTTCACTTTGATTCTGTCCAAAGACAAACATCCGCAGTCACTGGTACACTCTCTCCTCTGGATTATTCATGAAATACTCTCTGATCTATTATACATACAAAACTGATTCTATGCTGATTGCCGCAGGCAAGGAGGCACAGACATAGAATTAATTATATTATATACACATGCATGATAATTGTGTACGATTCGGTCAAACGCCAAGGTATTTCGCTATGTGTGATTACCACTGTCGCCATTGTTGTCCTTGCAATTATTTCCATTATTGCAATTAATATTATTGTTTGTCTTCCCTGCTTCTCTGGGGCTTTTTGTGGTGAGATTCAACGCATGTGACCAGCGCCATTCTGGAATAAATCATGTCATTCAAAGACGTTGGCTATGACATTAATACATATACTCCATGCTGATATATAAAGAAAATTACTTTGAAATTAAACACCAGTCCACAGGTTGGGCAGGGGGAAGGAGATAAGAGTCTTAATTCATTAAAAATATTAATGAAATATCCCCTCTCTTCAGCACGCGTCATGGATAACCACACGTTGGAATACCACCGCATTTAAAGGCTTTCCTCTGGCTGGATGTTTCAGGGAGGGTTTTTTTCCCCTCCATTGGATAGGTTCGCTCGTTTGTACTTGGCCAGAGACTAATTCCAAATATCATTTCCATTTGTACTGGGAGCGTCATGCTTGGTCTGGCTATCAAATTCCACCACACTGTAAGGTCCAATGCGATACGACCCGACGATTGTGGGAACACATTTGCAATCAGAGCAGTCTCTTTATACACATCGTCTAAAAAGCCCAAAAGCAAGTTGCGAATGAGCCAAGCTCCAAGTGCTGGACCTGCACTGGTCAATTGCATGCTTGTGGCTGGCATTATTAAATATACCCAGCACACTGGGTATTAGCTAAAGCTCTGCGTGTGTGTGCGCCAGACACCCAACTTTGTGAGTTTCAGTCCCCCCCCCGTCAACAGTCTCCGTTCCCTCTGCACCAGTGCTATGGCAGAAGCTGCTCCACAGCCTCAGAGACAACTTCAATCCCACATTATCAGGGGAGCGCACATTGCCTCTCACAAGGGTTTAATTTATTTGTGCCTGTTTCAGCCCAAGATTAAAGTTTAATTGGCGCTGACTGGCAGCTCCCAAGTTTTGACTAATTCTCCTTATCGGGAGTCCTTACTGAGTTGCTGAGGGCAATGTGAGGGCTGCACGTGCTGTGCCGGTGCCCACACACACACACACACACACACATACAAACACGTACAGTCAACATGGTAATCCTTTTTTTTTAATTGGCCAATATGTTAAATACCTGCGTGTATGTGTGTGCGCACGCGTTTGTTAACTTTGCTTCTCAAGGCAGGGCCAACACATGCCTATGGATTCGGAGTAATTAGACATGCGTCATGTTATTTACTGCAGAAATTAATTGATTCGTACATGTGGAGCCATCGTGTGACTGCGTTGCAGTTGCATCCTGAACCGTGGGGAAGGCGGACTCCTAGCGAGGTATGTAAGCAGAACCGCACCGATTTACAAGTGAAATTCCACCCATCAAGAATACAAAAAAGTCTAACTCTGCTACAGACATGTAATGTAAAAAATACCAGGCAAAAACACATTGCCTGATGATTGCACAGTGTTTATTGATGAATAAATCACTGCAATATAAATCATTATAAAGTGCATTACCGTAGAGAATAGTGATCGCATTTCCATAAGTACGTGTTTACTCCAGAGCTTAATACCACCGTGAATAACAGAGATAATCGGGCTGTGTGATCAGCCAGAGAAGAGTTAGAGGAGCCATCATTTACGACCTGTAATATTAGTTACAGCTATTAAAAACAATGGTTGGATTTTAAAGGCCTCATTTAGCCGAGCGGAGATGTGCGTGAAATAGTGTTCCTTTGCTCGTAAGTAATGTCGCTAATTAGCCACTACAGTGCATCAAACCATGTAGCGCTGTGCCCCTAGAATCAGCCACAACAATGCATCGAGCCATGTAGCGCTGTGCCACTAAATTCAGCCACTACATTGCATCAACCCATGTAGCGCTGTGCCACTAAATTCAGCCACTACAGTGTATCAACCCTTGTAGCGTTCTGACCCTAAAATCAGCCACAACAGTGCATCAAGATATGTAGCGCTGTGCCACTAAATACATCCACTACAGATGGTCAAGCCATGTTGTGCTGTGCCCCTAGAATCAGCCACTACAGTGCATCAAGCCATGTTCTGCTGTGCCCCTAGAATCAGCCACTACAGTGCATCAAGCCATGTAGCGCTGTGCCCCTAGAATCAGCCACTACAGTGCATCAAGCCATGTTGTGCTGTGCCCCTAGATTCAGCCACTACAGTGCATCAAGCCATGTTGTGCTGTGCCCCTAGATTCAGCCACTACAGTGCATCAAGCCATGTAGTGCTGTGCCCCTAAAATGTCACGCAGTGGATTAAGGAATGTCCCTAGGGAGTGAATGGACTGCAGCTATTCAAAGCCTTCATTTAACAATGCTAATGTGTAGTACACACTAGCACATAGACACATACACTCCCTGCAGTCATAATCCCCTATTAGTAATAATGGTTAATAAATCATATGGTCCCCCTTATTGTACTTGCATGTTTCAACACAGAAGTTTGGGATTTCAAAAGTCGGGGATGACTGAAAACAATGAGAGTGACATGTGTCAAGGCTCGTCATCAAACAAGTAAATTATTTTTGGGTGGGGGGGGGATTCTGATGAGAAAGCAATACGTTATTCTGACTTGGTGGCTGAGTGAGAGGTGAGCGTGAGGTAATTCTCACACACACACACAAACACACACACACAGAGGACGGGGGGCAATGGGAGGTGGCGGCTGTACGGCCCATTGAAAGCGGTTTCTCACCTGCCAGAGTAAATCTGGGATTATGCCAAACTCCCAGGTAGCGCGGCACTCAGCTGGGGACAACAGGCTCTCTTAATGCAAATAGTGTGTTAATACACAGTCCCCAAGCATATTATGTGCTGTTCAGTGAAACCCGCCTCCCTCCGCCGGCAACCTACACTACCTGTGGGACTGGAATTAGAGGGGCGAGAGACCACACACACACACACACATCCCTTGGAGCGGCGTCAGTGCATTTCACACTACTGTTGTTTCTAGCCCCACTGGGGAACGCCGGGGAAACAATGCCAGAGAGAAAGCAGACAGGACCATGTTGCTTCCCGGCCTGTTGGTTGATCCCGCTAGTCGTCCCAGGCCGAGTGTATTAGCCGGTTGCGTTGCTCTGGAGCGGCTCAATAGGCATTCTCTGACAGTGTCAAGTAATGCGGAGACAACACCGCTACCACCCTTACCATCAGCATCGCCACTAGCATCAGCTACTACCACCACCTCTACAACAACTACTACTACCACCCTTACCATCAGCATCGCCACTACCACCTCCACCGCGCCTACCACTACCCCATCACCAGCACCACCATTGCGGTCCCTAGAGCATCTGTAGAGGGACCTCTGAGGAAAGTTTAAGGTTGACAAACGAAGGGACTGGGGGATGGAGGGACGCCTGCCTTGTTTGAGTTGCAGGTTCAGGCAGGGACCGAGGGGTGAAGGGGCTGGAGGGGTGGGGGGAGAAGTGTGAATGCCCTGTCACTCCACCTCTGTGCCGGGCTGGCCTGATGAATTTCTCTCCTGGCCCTCTGTTGGCAGTGGCTAATTTCACCTGACACTGCCTTGATGCTGACAAGCACAGCCTCGTCGCCAATCAGCACGCATCAGATTCAATCAGAGAGGGGCCATGTGAGATGTCCTTACAGCCTCCCCATAGATCTACCCCCAGCACTCAGCAGAATTACCCTACTTGACGCACTGGATTTGGGGCAGAGGGAGGAAAAGAGAGGGCCCTTCTACTGCCTGACCTCCAGGTGCTAAACGGTAGGTCTGACAGCGGTATCACCTCTGTCACACCAGAGGGAAGGCAGGTTATCAACACCTGCACCAACATCACCTCCAGACTTTCCTCACCACTGTTGACAGAACTCTTCCTCCAGGGGTAAGAAAGAAGTTCTATATCCCAGGTGACCACGTTGCCAGCCTTTGCACGCTTGACGTTCGTCCCTCTAAAACCCGTGTTCGCGTTCGAACAGGGACTGGTTGTTCTCTCACTGCCGAGTGATTTCCTCTCTAACACAAGTCAAGCAGCTCCAAACAAACAGAGGCTGTGCAACAGATGGTGTCGGACTTTAATGAGGAACAGGAACAGGAAATGAAGCCAACGTGTTCTGATGCCAGTTATAGTAAAAAAAATATCTCTATATTTCCACGCAGGCCATTTCTGTGACTTGGCTGTAGCTCTGCCTTCCTATGACACGTATTGGCATTGCATGCCGGTCAGCTGTGCCTCTACAATGCCAGATATGTCAATTTAATGAGGGAAGTTTGACAAATAAATGATCTTCATCGTCTCTCATCGTCCCTCATTTGGTCGTCAACCTCTTTGAGTCCCCCAGGATGTACAACATGTTGCACACTTCCATCCAGTGCAGGGTTGTTTCGAGGAACAAATTGTGGACACTGTTGTTTACAGAGTGAGCACGGGACTGAGATATGTACGGTGCCTTTTGTTTTGGGTAAACAATGAATGCCACTCCGAGTGGCCAAAAGGGCTCGCAGCCAAAACCATCTCTCCTCGGCTCATTGTTGACGCGGTTGTTTCGCACAAAGTCAAGAACAAACATATTCGAACGTGCGTATGGCTATTAAATGTTAATTTGCACAACAGATGAAGGAAAAGTGTGGCGCTACGTCAAATAAATGGCCTGCGCTTCAGCAGGAAAGCTACAGCTGGAACCCTCTACCATTTACTGTTAAGTTAGACCAGAGTCATTTAAAACAGCACAACTCTCCCATTCAGTCAAGCACATTAAGATGACCTGCTAATCATTCCCCAAAAGCGGAATAACAACATATTTAACAAATGACGTATCAAAATATCTGGACAAAGACCCCAGGAACGCGGAACGTGACGGCGTGCTACAATGGGCTCCTCCGTCCAAACGTCCGCGGTCCATTTACGAGCCGTGATGGAGCGCCAGGAGAAAAGGAGTGAGTCATTTTCCAGGCAGATGGGCTCCGGTCCACGTCACAGGGGGCCTCGTTCGGGGGATGACCATCTCACAGCTCCTGACATACGGCGACAGCGTTGGGAGGGGTGTGCCGAGCGTCGGCGCTGGAATGGCGACACCAGGGGAAATGAAGCACATCGTCGCAGTCTGTCTACTGAAGAGTGCCGGGGAGAGAATCCAGTTCCAGAAGCGGGCTACATGGACTTGGATTCATCAATCAGTTCCGTGTGGTATTGGATGCCACCCCTAAGTGGAAATAGCACTTGTAGATGGCACACCCTAAAACATCAGAACTGGGTTATTGAGTCCTTGGAAGTATTCTATGGGTAGACGCAAACTGTTCTCTATTGTATGAGAGGACTTGACTAGTTTAGCTGGAACTCATGCAAGGCTAGAGTTATTGCTCATTAGTTAGTTCATGCCGTTCGACAGCGCCTAACACTGAAACAAAATATTTGGGCCTCGCTGGCAGAACGTTTTTAATGGGAATTGGTTTGGTGCATGTAAAGAAAATGCATCCTGAAATCTCTTTGTTTGTATTGATATTTGTAATATTTGTATTGACCACAGAAGTGCACTCACAACACTTATATTCTTGTTTTCCAAAAAGTAAGAAAATAATTATTCATATTTGAATCCCTGACAGATTTATTTTGATTTAAGTCCCTTTCCGAATATAGTTCGTAGAATAATATAGCATGTAACTGCCAAATATAGTTTGTATCATTATCATATGTTACGCCACAGTGATCTTAAAGTCAGGAAAGAATTATCAAATGTTACGGGTGGTTGAGACAATCAAAAGAACACAGTCAGACCACTGAGAAGCCTCGAGTCATGCGATCCCATAAGTAGGAGTCCTCGGTTGAGACAGGCTTGTTGAGGGAAAGGGATTATTAATGATGTCATGTCAGGTCCACCACTCATCACATGATTAACTTCTCAAAACAGGTTGACGTGAGGATCACAATGAATATAAACCAGAGGTATTCCACCAGCTGATACTCTCTGCTTTGACCTGGAGCCCAGGTCTAAGTCAACGCCGGAGTACAAGGAACAATGAAAGACCCAGTGGACCCGTCCCTGAGGTCCAGAGTTGTGCCTGAGACCCTAAACCCCGTTCCGTGGGTCTGATGGTCCCATCTCAGGTCCTTGCATGGCAGGTTTGCCCTGTCACTAGTGTTCCAAAGGACCCCAAGAAATGCATCTGCCTGACATGACCGCAATGGAGCCTAAAGGGGGAGATGTTCGTCCCCATTTCACCCTGAGCTGATTCTGTCTGACACGGTGAAAACACGTCTCTCGGTGTGACCGCCTCGCGGACGAGGCCAGGCCCTACCTGGGCCGGCGCGCCTCGCTCTCCTCACAAACCCCATGTGACCAAGCCACCCGGTCCGTGTCAGCCGTGGTCATGTTACTCTGCGGTTGAAGGCACACACTCCCGGTGCACCACGTGTACACCAGCGTGGGAACGGCAACACTAAACAAAGAGGAGGCTCATGGGTAAAAAAAAAAGGAAAAGGAGCCCAGCGCTAGAATGAAAAACAAAACACGGCGGAAAGACACAGGAAGAGCGCGCGGAGGAGAGATGACACTACCACCGTACCGCAGAACGCCCCGGCTAGCGGGTTCCAGATGTCGCCTCGCCTCCAAGGTCAGCAGAGGGAGGAAAGTGCAGCGGGCTGCAGGATGTTGCCACCGCTCACCGGGCAAAACAAACCTTACAAACGGCCGGTCCGCCGTCCACGTCACGGCCACCAATTGGAAGCTGAGGGTTTTGTTGTCATATGTCACCCTCTGTATACCCCCACCCTACTGGGGATGGCACCCTCTGTATACCCCCACCCTACTGGGGATGGCACCCTCTGTATACCCCCACCCTACTGGGGATGGCACCCTCTGTATACCCCCACCCTACTGGGGATGGCACCCTCTGTATACCCCCACCCTACTGGGGATGGCACCC
>JACXGK010001996.1:0-14828 GCA_016801125.1 Novumbra hubbsi | reverse complement strand
CACCCTACTGGGGATGGCAGCGTCAAGGGCAGACAACAACATGCACATGTATTGCACAAGGGCTGAGAGGGGAGTTAAAGAGAGGGGCGGCCTGTCCCGGCGTCCATTAAGACACAGGCTTCACTTAATCCACACAATGTCATGAGCCCTTCTTCGTCTTCCCGTATTGTGTAGCCTTGCCCTTATTTTACCCAGAGTGCTTTTGTGTGCGAGTTGGGATTCGGTTCACCACTTTCACTTAATTGACGGGTTTATTTTCGGCGTTCCTTGATGGTCTCACTTGCTTGTATATTCCACAGCATAATAATTCTAATCTCTAAGTTTGTGGTGGACGTTATATACATTTTTTCTTGCCTTGTATTTAGGAATGCATTGTTTTAATGCAAATTATAAACCATAAAACCTAATACCCCATTCTGTTAAATTAATAGAATTAAGGAAAAAATTTAATGATAGCAATTAAGTCTTGGAAATGCAAATTTTATAGTCAAGGACGATTACCTCATTTATAGCATGTGCTGGAATGACGCCAGACGAAGGTAATTTAGATCCCAGTTGCTCACGGTTACATCATGATGAATGTGCTGGGTGCAGAGCCATTGTGCACCTACAGTCACCCAGCCCTCCATCAACGGGTGTGTAGGGAGGGGATGGATGAGAACAGACAAATGCTGAGAGGGACACTTCCTTAAAAAACACTGATCACAGCAAAAAATAAAAAAATAAAAAAACACGCACACAAAAAAAACACACGTTGGAACAAACGGAGAAAGAGCGGTGTTAAAGACATGCTGTAAATAAACGTCTGGGAATGCGGAAGATGGTTATGAGTTGAGAGGAAATCTGAAGAGGGCACCGCTGTATTTCTCATGAGATATTCTCGTGATATTCTTTGGTTCATATATTGTAAGTATGCATAAAAAAACACTGGGCTGTCCTGAGTATTTGTTTCCCAACAGATAGGGGGTACTTCACCGCATGGGGAAGTCAAGTGGCATTTGGGAATTACCACAGATTTTGTGACTCGCGTATATTGGTTGTACTGAACTGAAATCAAAAAGACAATATTAAGTTACACCCGTTCCCTGCCACGCAGTGTCCTGCTAACCTCGTAATGTTTATCACTTCAGATTAAAAATGGACATAAAGACTAAGGGCCTCGATGACATTTAAATGGCAGATTTTTAAAAAGGTAACAACGTTTAGTTGTGTAAAATACTCACATTAGTTAATTATTTGAGACGTCGGACATAATGGAATGGACCTTTAATGGGGTCTAGGCCTTCTAATGATTTAACTTTTCCTGCTAGGAGCCCCAGTGTAACCCACCCCTCAACACCCCCACTCCCCCCCCTTATCAACAACCTTTATTCTTCTGCAGGCAACCACCACGCGGGTGGACCTCTCAGAGACAGAAACACCCCGCGCGGAACGAACCAGCCCTCCCCTGACCCGCGGATATACGGAGCGGAATCAGCCCCGGCCGCCGTAGCTCCGTCGCTAGCCAACGTTGGCCTGGGGGACGTGCCCCTGTACCGCAGAACGGGCCCGCAGTCCGTGGTATACGACTGGATACTTTATGACTGGAAACTAGTGGCAGAGTTAGTGTCAGGCCTAATGCTAGGAGCCAACAGCCTGTAGTGACGAGGCCCCGCGGCCATGCCGGGCCTGCCTGCCACACTATGAAATAGCTGGACTATTACGGAGAAGTAGTAAACCTCCACCAGCCCCGGTGCACTATCATAATAGAATATTGATTCTACTGGAGTCCAGGGCCCTCTGTCCTCAGATGGGGAGAGCACTAAAGGTCATTTGGTGTGGTACTATAACCGAGATGCTCCGGAGCGCTGGGGATTTCTGCGTTAATGTGTGTTATAAATAGGCTCGCTCCCTAGCAAACACGAATGCGTTGACATGACCTTCCTTCGTCGTTGGGAGGATGCATCGCTATCTTCTGGACGTCTCCCCGTATGCTGGGTACACTGCGTTAACGTAATGTAAACCAGGTGGTTTCAATCCGGCACGTACATTGGCTGTAAGAGGTAGTATATGAGACAGTATACGGGGATGACGTCACTTCGTACTTCTCTGATCGCGTTGGTAAACGGTTTATAATAGAAATTAGACATCTCTGGGGTTCGTGGAATATTGCCAGTGTACCAAGGCGTCCAGGTTTCCGGGCACAGTGCTGGTAGCTGGGTAAAATTTAACAAATACCTCACACCCTTGTGTCTGATTGCTTTATTCCACTAAACGAATAGATGACTTCACCTGAAAAAGTCGAAAGGATAAAACCCTACTATTTTAGAATCTCAGGATTATGCCATATCTTATACCATGATACAGCTGCTTCTCTTCGCTCTAGTCTATTTTAAACAGATTTTAATTTAACATTTTTAAACAGACCTTTTTACATCAGCAGTAGTTACACAGTGCTTATACAGACACCCAGCCTAAATGTTTCCCAAAACACAGCGGAGGACCAAAGAGCTGTTGTCCTAATCACAACCCTAGACATGCCTTTTTTACCTTCTGTCTCTCCACCTGATTGAATTAATACAAAATAATGAGAACATTTATAATTAGACCAATTAAGGGCAAGTAATAAGATGTAGTAGCACATGGAAAAACTCCCTAGAATGTCAGAAACCTTTGAGGGATGGCCTGTCTCTTTGGCTGTGCTGAGTGGATATTATACCACTATAAACTCAATCAAGATATACAAAGAATACAAAACATTCTACTAGTAACATGACCGACCAATGACAATATGACGGAACAGCAAAAGTAAATACACAAATAAGAGTCAACAGATACCCGCACCTTCAGAAATATCCACAACATCCCTTTGCTCTTCAAGTCTGTTCAATGCTTCTTCACAGTCTTTGCAAATGTGCATCTGTTTGATCCACCATAAGTAACAGTGAAGCAATCTCAACCCTTAATTGTTGACCAGGCCAGTTGGGAAAAAGAAGATGATGACAGATGTCCACAACCAATGGAACAGCAGTACAAACTGCACTACAAGCAGGAGACATTCATGCTTGATTGGAGCAATTTCATGTTTTATTTTTTCTACGTCCAAATCCTGGGAGGACAGTTAAGAAAATGACTTTTTAATCATGTAAGGAGCCGCTGTGCCTTATCTCTCCAGATGACTCTGCGTTGGAAGACTTTCAGCCATTAGGAACAAGCCACCATCCTTCAACCTCGGATAGTCCTAATTGGAAAAGTCGTGTAGAAGAACAGTCACATTTTGAGAGACAGTCGTAGTTTAAAGATGTTGTCATTTAAGTAACATGGTTTGAATTAAGAATAGTTAAATGTCTTAAATTTTATGACGAGTGTCCCCAAACCTCTGGCATCGATCTTTGCCACCCAGTAATGTACCCCTCTACATTTCCTTTCTGAAGGGGCCCAGGAAGATATGCATCACCAGCCATACTGACATGCACATGCATTAGGAAATTGAATAATCCCTACCGTGACATTATGGCCTGCACAAACTTAATGATGAATTTTCTTTTTTCCAGGCCTTTGGAAATGTATTCATGAAATCTCAATGTCCAATGAAACAAGTAATCTTTTAACCAGAGCACAAATATGACATATCATTCTTCATTTCTCTTTATGGCCAAGGCGTTATTTTAGTCAAACAAATACACATTTATTTGGTTTGTTGTGTTGTCCCCCCCCTCTCTGTGCACCACACAGGTCAGGTTATTGAACAGCGGACGTTACCACGGTTTTGGTTGGCAAGCGAATGAAACTGCCATTGTTGCATTACGAATAATCAATTTGATGAGTCTTGTATATACTCTCTACTCAATGTAATGTGATATTGATTGGGTTCCTCGTTTGCTCTAGTCCTCTCTGAGTTAGAATGATTATTGGCCTTTCACAGATTCCAGAGCGATCGTTGATTTTTTTCCTTTTGTTGTCCGGTGCCAATGCCACAGCTGAATAAATCTGAACTTGAATGCATTTCCCAGCGTTTCAATCACACCCTGGGTCACATGGAACATTATATTAACGCTGTTCTTATCAATAAACAGGGGCATGCCTACTATTCCACATCAGACCGCATCAGAAGTTACACAATGAGATTTGCATTCAAACACACGCAATTCCAGACAGGCATCTCACAGGAACACACAGGCGCAATGCTAAGTTATTACATTTCATATTTTGCAAGGCATTGTGTACATGCATGGCGCTGCAAAACTAATACATTATTTAAATCCATATCACCCTCCCCTGTCTGTGCGGGTTATGGATGACAATAAAACAGTCTCAGTTCTGAATCAAAGTGACACGGACCAAAGCAATCATACCCAGCGGCCTTAATGTGGCCCCTGCGATGATGCATGGCAATGCAGGGGCCTGGGAGGGCCCCCCCCCGTCATTTAACGCAGTCCCTATTGATTAGTGTGTGTAATAAAGACAACCGGACAGTTGGCCCCCGACGAGGACATGCTTCACTTGACAACTACTTTAACAAGAAGCTGGGATGGGGGTGGGGTCTGTGCAGAGGAGAGGTGTTGGGATGGTGTGTGTGTGTGTGTGTTAGGGGAGATCTGAAGCCACTAAATATGCCGATGTGTGCATTTTGTGTGTGTAAGCCTATGGGTGTCTACAGAAATGAATAAATATGTGTGTGTGTGTGTGTGTGTGGTGCATAAACAAGGTGCATACATGCATGGTGTGTGTGTGTGTGTGTGTGCTGCAGGCTGCTTCCACCGCTTCTCCGTGCACATGAAAACACCTCTTGCACATAAGGGGCTTGTGCATGGAAAAATCAATAGGCTGGTGATAGAAATATGCTGGAGTCATTCCCCAGCTGAGAGACTGATCTGACTCCACTGAGGGCCTCTGTCCAAACTCCAAATAATGGTTAGAGGCCAGGGACCCGGAAATCTACCCACAACAACCTAGATTCTGGCGAATAATTATGGCCTTACACCACGGATGCATTACCGTTAAGGGACTACAGGTAATCTAAGGATGGCCTTTATTTCTAGAGTAACGGGTTCAATTCCAGGGACCACCTATGGATAAAAGTGTATGCACACAGGACTGCAAAGCACTTTTGACATGTGCCAAATGGCAGACATTAAGTTATTATTATCATTGTAATAGTTTTATTTGCCGGCCTTTAATGGTGCTCCAAGTTGTGAGGTTGGCCACCCGAATGGATAATGAATGAGGGACATCACAGAGGCACACCACAGGGCGGGTTATTTGTTTCTTAACTACATGCCCGACACCTTTCCTTCCTTTGTGGACGCTTCTTTCCCATTCAGTCAGGCTGGCAGGGGGAAAGGCGAGCTGTCCTTGCCGAGCGACGGCTTATAAATACGGGGCGACAGCCAAGCCACAGCGGTAGCGGCTAGCGGGCCTGAGTGTTTCGACATGCCGGCGCATCATCTGAAGAAAATTAGAACATTCCGGCCTCCCTCACAAGCCTGTCGTTTTGAGGAATGATGCGGACAGAGGGGAGGGGGGGGGGAGAAAGCTTCGCACTAACATTGTGGCTGGGAAGCACTGGATGGAGTACCAGTCTTCAGTCCAGCCGGTAAACAGAAGAACAAAGCTACTGTTGGGGCAGTTCACCATTATTCCTCAGGAGAATAGAGCAACACGCACTGGTTTGTTCTTCACCACCACAGGCTGCTTGTGTCTCTCATTACCAGTATCAGTAGGAACGTGCCCATTTTGAGTGATGACTTTCCTACAGGAACTCACAGCTGTATGTGCAAATCATGCATATAAATCAATTACCGGGGCCTATGTACTTTAAATGCACCCATTAATTAAGCAATGTCAGATAGAATGAACCGTGAAGTTCATTACATTTTCAGCATTCAAACGCTGGGATTATTTGAAGAGATGATGCTTCTACCTAATGATTAACACCACCCGTGTGAAGCACAGTGGCTGCCAGGAAGGCCTTCGGTAGACATTATTACAGAACACGAGAGGCCGAGGAGCGGATGGGTCAGGGTTCGTCAAAAGACAAACCAGAATTATCAGGGTGCATTGTTTAGGATTCATACATGAAAAGAAAGACAGAAAGATGGGAAGAAACAGAGAGACAGAAGGCGGGACACAGAGAATGAACTGAAGGAAGACCTCCACCCAGTCTGGTGGCCTCCTCTCAAGTGTGTGTGTGTGTGTGCCCGTCGGGGTGGGCGGAGTGGTGAGGCGTTCCGCATGAACCCGTGTGCCTGTTTGTCTGTGTATGTGACTTACATGCTCTGTATGTGTGGCAAGCCTGTGTCTCGTGCCAAGCTGCAGTTGGGTTCAAGTGGCTGTGAGATGACAGGAGGGATGGGAGAACAGAAGAGTCGGTCGGCCCCAGCTGCCTGCATTAAGCAATGACCTCTGCATAATGAAAGATGGCGACAGTGTTTCCTAGTCATTACAAGGTTCCACGTTGTGACACGATTTGCATATTCATATTTCTTTATTTTTTCTCTTCCAAGCAAATTATTTTCCTGTGAGCAGGACATCTGCCTCCGCCACTCTGGAAATAAATAATAAAAACGAAATACATTTTGTAAAAGCACATGATCCATCCAGATGCCTGCTGCTCTTCAGAAATATGGTACAATGTTGACATCATCACACTGTATGTGTAATGACTTAAGCACCAGAGAGTATTTTCAAGGGTCAGTGCAAGTAGAGTGGAATGAATGATTACTAAGAGAAGACTAGGTTCTAGACTTCATACCCATTACAAAAAGATGACTAGGTTCTAGACTATATACCATTACAAAAAGATGACTAGGTTCTAGACTACATACCATTACAAAAAGATGACTAGGTTCTAGACTACATACACATTACAAAAATATAACTAGGTTTTAGAATATATACCAATTACAAAGAGCTGACTAGGTTTTGGACTACACAACCATTACAAACATCTGACTAGGTTCTAGGGTACACACCTATTACAAACATCTGATTAAGTTCTGGATTACATACCCATTACGAATAGTTGATTAGGTTCTAGTTTACATACCCATTACAATGACTTGATTTGGTTCTAGATTACATACCCATTAGAAGGAGCTGACTGGATTCTTCAGTCAGTCCCCATTCTCATTGGAAATAGATGGTTCCAGGTACCATATTATCTGTCTCTGTTTTAACAGGTTGGGTTAAGCAAAGTGGGCAATAGCATGAGATGAAAATGGTCTTTATTGTAGCTAACATGTGCTGTAGACCCAGTCAAAATTGTGTCCAGTATGTTTCTGCTACTCTAGATTTCAGGCCTACCTGTAAATGTACCTGGTTGAAGTGCTCAATGTTCCATGAGCCAGTGAGACGTCAATCTTCCCCTTTACATTGCCACGTTTATTTAAGAGAAATAAATACATTTACATTTACCAAAAGGCAACATGCTTTTGTGCATTGGCGATAAGCTAAAGTATACTAACGGTATTGTTTCTAGAGCGGTACTCAGTGAGACGCATGAACACACGGTGGTGACTTGAGTCAGCCCAGCAGTGTCAACGCAGAAGATACGTCCACAATGCCACAGTAACGTCATGCCACCGTGTTCCTGGATGTGTGCGAGGGGGAAAAACACAAGTCTCTCGTTAAAATTCAGAGTCTGTTTTTTCATATATCCATGTAAATATTTATATGAATTGAATATGCCTTCAAAGATGTCTGCTGGAGCCGCAGGTTCCTTCTGATCTCAGAGGCCTCGCCACAACAACGAAGGCGAGTCCTTTTACTTACAGCATTACAATAATATTTAACATCAAACGACTCAACGGCGCAGATGAAGTTGGAGAAATATCCATAAAACACAAGAATGGTTATATGTGATTAAACGCTAAGGTTTTTCTTTCATCAAAAGGATTTCTCTGTTTACCAGAGAGGAAGAGAAGAGAGAGAGAGAGAGTCATCATCGGAAACACCTCTTGGAAGCAGAGTACACATTTGAATCCCTTTTAATTCGCTGGTCCACTTTAATTCAGATGAATGGAGCATGCTCTAGCCCAGGAACCCAGCCTGCAGACCTGCCCCGTGCCTCCTGTGTGTGGTAACGATCACCGCCGCACTGAACACAAACCGTTCAATGTGAACACTACAAGCTGAGGGGTACATAAATATAGAATTAGACAAACGCTATTTCTTTGTAAGTTGTATTTTTTTTCCCAGGTACCACAGCTATGCAGATGCATGAGCTTCACTTTAAAAAAGTTGCGGCCCTCTTATGATAGCTCTGCAAAAAGGCTTACTTTTAACTTAAATCAGCGAAATGTGAAGCACCACAGACCTCAGGGCGTCTCTCTCCCCCCCCGCCCCACCCCCCCCTAAAAAAAAGAACTTGCTCCCAGGGATGGATTTGAATTTTAAATGATGGTGAACTAGTGTTTGTCATTAGCAATCAAATATTTGAACCGTTGGAATACCTTTTATCCTTCGGTGAGAAATATTTCTCTGGGAATATTAGTTTGTTGATTAACTGCATGTATAAGTGTGGACAGAGCCAACAGCCATAGCTAATACAGAGAAAGCAAAACGACACCTGCTGTGACAGAAGACTCGGTCCCTCCATTTACAAGAAGAATAATATGTATGAACTAAAAGACAGTTAGACAAGTACAACATGAATCTGTATATTCAAACACTTCTCTAAGAAAAGGCTGCAAATGAACTGTCCATCAAGACAGACCAATACAATAACAAGATAACACACACACATTTTTAGATAATGATAAAGAAAACATACAGTTTCACCTGGATACACGTGCTGTTCTAAGAGGTCTTAAACAATTTCCTAGTTATAATGGAATGATTACAGTAATTAACAGTTACTGTTACAGTACTGTTACCACTGACTCTTACAGAATATATTTCTGACAGCAAAACAACTGAGGTCAGAGCATATAAAGTGCAGATGGGGACTGAGCTTGACCAAACATAATGGTGGATAAGATCAGCCTAAGATAGTAGAGGCTGGAAGAGTGTGTGTCTGTGTGTTTGTGTGTGTCCCAGACAGAGACAGGGTGATCTGCACAGCATTCATTAGAGAAGCTGATTGAATTGGGGGGTGTGGCGCTGTCACTCCTAATGGAGTGATCTCTAATTGGCGAAGATTAGCCCCACAGACTTCTGGGTAATGTCAGGGGCATGAAACCAGGAAGCAGATAGACTTTAGGGTGATGGTCATCCCTAGCCACACATTCATACCCTGTGAACAACAACAACAACAACATAATGTAAACTGTAGTGGTACAGAATGGAGGATCACAAACAAAACAGAAAGAACAATCAAATGAATGGACAGAACGAGTGAAACTACAGTCTAACCATAACCTTAAAAAAAAAAAAAAACGTAAACAATATATAGAATATAAATGTTTTGGCGTATGATTTTTTAATTGGTAAATTGGTAAAGCATCACCTAGTAATGGTACACCTTACATTGAGTAGCTATCAGCAGGATCAGTGATAGAAGGAAAAAAATCCAAACCATTGCAGGCATCTGTTCATGAAAGGCAACAGTGATTAGGATCCCGCCAAGCAACAGACAAAAGCAGTAGCTACGGTTCCAGAGGTCCACAGAAAGTATCACAACAGGCAAAAGCAGTAGCTACGGTTCCAGAGGTCCACAGAAAGTATCACAACAGGCAAAAGCAGTAGCTACGGTTCCAGAGGTCCACAGAAAGTATCACATCCTGGTAAAAAGTGCCAGGCCGACCATGTTTCAAGGCCTTCCCAGTTTGATCCGGCAGTCGTCCAACAGCTTCCGAGGGGAGTGGTCTGTCTGCGGCGCGGTGTGCACAGGTCATGGCTACGATGCGTTATAGAGGCCCAATGCAGACGTCACGAGCACCCTGGCCGGTTCACAGTCCCAGAAGGCTTCGGTCGGCACGCCACCAGGTCGGGTGTGTGATAATGGCTGGCCATTAAGAGGGATCATCATCAATGAGTATGACAGGTTATTAACATCTGATATTAGCCCCTATGTGGTTTAGTATGACAGGTTATTAACATCCGATATTAGCCCCTATGTGGTTTAGTATGACAGGTTATCTATAAAACCTTTACAGGCCAGCCTTGTGCTGCCCCATCCTGCACACGTAGCTCCAGCGACACATGTTAATAAGCTCACAACCTTTAATTAGGCTATATGTATAAGTAGACAGCCATTACGGGCAGATTTGTGGCCCACTTCGTAACGTCAAGCACCGGCCACCAGACACATATTCAATACAAATCAACCCCAACCCGAATATCATCCAGCTTTATGTGGGCCCAATATTGATATTTTATCACTTCAGCCTTGATTGGTGACTTTTAAAATAGTAATCTTTCATTTTGTTGGGGCAGCAATGAAGACCTAATGACCCTCATTCATTTGCCACACAGAATCATTACTTCACATTGTTTCTAGGATAACGAATGGCTCCGTCTGCATAGGGAGCCTATTTATGCCTCCTGATTCTGGATGAACTGTATCACATGTGAATCACATGGCCCTATGGAAACAGGTGACTGTGACGTTAACCCGGCCATACATCACAGAAGGGGACAAGCGTCAGTGTGTAACGTGCCGACACACATCGTCTGGAGGTACTTCATCTGTTCGGCCAGAATGCTGCAGATCACTCATGAGCAAATCTCACCGTGATCCATCCGTCACTGTCCATCACCGAGGCGTGTCTTGCCCCCTGGAGACTAATGTATCGCTGTCGGTGCGCGGTTAAAGTGTTTCTACAAATACCTGTCTCATACTGGTTCACCAATATAAATACCTGAGGAATTCAATCTAATCCAACCAGACGGTGTCCATACAATGCCCATTCAGTTGAGGTGTTTGGGGTGGAGTTGTACCTGGGTGTCTTGTTTCTCTGTGTTTTACTCAGTGGCCGACGCCTTGCAGTGGAGATCCTGAGCCACGCCCACTGTCCCCTAACGGCTCCACACGATGAGTTCCTGAGGGCAGGGAACAGGCCATGACAACCCTAATAAACCGTTATTACTCCATACCCAAACAGCCATTAACCAATCAACACAGGTTAAGAGTCCTGGACTCACGCCATATTGGCTTCCTCCTCTTCCTCTCCCTGAGCTGCAGGGTGGAGCTTGGGCCATCGACTTCCTGGTTCTCCTCCGGAAGATCCTCCCCCTCCATGTCGCCGGTCACCTTCAAAGACGCAAAAGAGACAAAACTCTGTCAGACAACTTGAAGTGGAACATATGTTGCTGCCGTAAGAGGGACACATTTTCAAGTTTGGCATTTGTAAAAGACAAAAATAAAAGATTGTGCACAGATAACACAATTAAAAGTAATACTTTTCCTAAACTAGTATAAAACTGTTTGAATAATTGGACGCATTAAACTTTGGAAAAGGTCTTATTGCAAAGCCAAGATGACCAGCAGGGAAGACATTAATCTCTTCATTCAACACACAAAGACCAAGGACGTATCCTTCCGCAGCACCAAACAGCAGATAGCAGAACTCACTTCCTGTATAAATCATATTGATGTTTCGGAAGGCTTACGATGACCTCATACCCAGTGAAGCATGCCATGTGGCTCTGAAACGGCAATCAGACATACGGCTGCAGAGTAATTATAAAGTGAAGGCAGGAAAGCGGGATGGAGAATGGATGCAGTTTGTCAATCAAAGTTGCTGCGAGGTGATTTTTAAAGGTTAACTTCTTCATATTCCAAATGTAGAATTGGGTCAATATTGGAGAGCGCGGAGTCATGAGTGGTTTAGGAATGCTGAGTCATGGCAAGGGTAGGACAAAAGGTTCTGAGTAATGGGGAAGTCTAATGGCATATTACATATAAACACCAATGGGGATGGAATTATTAGGGAATCATTTCTAGTTTTCTAACAACAGTACAGGGATACCTAGCTACGGTAAGTGCATTAACTATGCAGAATTAGAGTCCAATAAGGAAGACAAAGTCAATGATGTTAAAAAAAATTCAAAAGATGCAGAAATAATGAAAATGCCCAGAATGCTGGTTTTATTTACCACGTGATTCGGATGCTTATCATCGTTTTTCTGAGCCATAAATAATTTGTGTTGAGGTAATATTCAAGCTGTTGGAGCCTTAGTTGTGCATCTTTAATGGGACTTTTACAGAAGCTGAGCCAGGACTCACATATGCTGTGGATCACATATGGACGAAGGAGATGGTACAACCGCACAGTTGGTTTCTCCAATCTTTCCTGTTTTTTTGCAGGCCGTAGACACTTAAATGCTAGCCTCAGAGAAAAAAGACACAGGGAGACATAAACCTACTGCGGTTTTAGTACAAAACATAATGACTTTGCCCATACTAATTCCGTCGGCCATCTTGTTTCCCTGAGACGGAACTGTTGTGGACCCATCTATGAAGTGGTTTTGTTATGAGCGCCCGACTTGAATCTCAACGGTTGTTGAGTGCCCCGTATTGTGAGTTGGCAGCTGGCAAACATCTGTTTGTACATAATGATTGTTAGAGAAGTTACAACAAACCACACTCCACAACCTTTAAAATCCTTGGTATGCCAACGGGACTGTTACTTTAACTATTATTTCTGCACGACATTAGGTTCCATATCCCAGCATGGCTTTTACAAATAAAGGTAAACCGATACAGTAGATGCCTTCCAGGAGACAATATTTGACCAATTTCCTCAATTGCAAGGCACGTTGGGCCCGAAGTACAGAGTGTTGGTTACACTTTGCCCCAAAGCCAGATGGATACAGGTGCAGTAATCACATGGTTTGATAGAATATTCATTGGGCATGAACGGGCTTCTTTGCTTAGTCACGGTCGGCTACCCCCAAATATAACAATACAAATATACACACCGATCTGCCGTGTTAACATTAAAAGTGTCCATAGCTTAAGGCCCCTCTTGGAGGGCTTGCTTTTCTGAGGTGTTCGTTTATACAAATGTTTTAGTGTTGATTGTGGTTTATATGAACTAGTAAGGACCCTGGAGCTGTGGTCACGCCAGTCTAAGGCTCGGGCTGGTCCTCGGGGGCATGGATGTTGCGGATCCTGGCAGGGAGAAGCAGACTTCTTTAGGAGGAAATTAACCATCCGTCAATATTGGTTCAGGATACAACGGATGAATCCTTTAACCGACAACGGCAGAAGGAAGCATTTCTGTTTTATACAGAGTCTAATGAATATCCCCCGTTGCAGACCTCCGACTGAATAACAACGATGGAGCGGGTCAGAATAAGTAGTCCTTCCTAAAGGTAAATGGGCAACAACTGACAGGCCTGTTTCAATATCACAAATAACATTTACCATTATGACGTAATAAAGGAATATTTTGATGGTTGCCGTTTTAGAACCGTGTATTCAGAGGGGTTTACCATGCTACATTTGTGCAGAAAGCTACAATACGCAGCAGGACCTTTACAGTATACCCTCGGTTGTGCAGTCGGAATTTTTTTTTTGCTCAGCCAGGACTGCCTGAGTGTTATTTCCCTCAGAGGAGCTGTCACCTTAAATCTGCAGGCCAGTTTGTACACAACCCCCTCGTCGCATACACTTGACTGTATATTGCTGGCAGAATTACATACGGCACTAATAAAATCAGCTCAAGTGTTCTTCCGAGGGCTGGGGATGCCCTTTGGTGATTCTTGGATGTCTCTCTATACATAAAACCAGTCTATATATTCAGGGAAGGATTAGTTAGAATATGTAAAGAGGGCCCGTGCTGAGAGCAGTAGGGCCCCCCCCCCCCATACACACACCACAGCCGGGGGTTTGGGAGGGTACACGGCCGCCACTTGCGTCTCTGTCACGTGCCACCGGACGTAGAGGCCTTGGCCCCCGTGTGACTGAGCCCCCACTCTCTCTCAGAGGTGAACAACAGGAACACCAACCCAGGTTTCTTCATCCTTACCGTTGACATGGTTACAGGTGGGTGCTGGGGCCAAATGATTTCCTCCAGCAGAAATGCCAAGAGTCAACTGGATTATTTATTAATTTCTTATTTAATTTTTTTCCTTTTTTTTTTTTACATCGACCGCATTTCCGTCTGGGGGGGCGGTGAAAATGAATAGTTCTTCTGTGAATTTTCAAATCCCTCAGTAAACAACTTCTCCCAGATGTCTAATTTGTGACGCACAGGTTTGCAGGCCACACACAAACACACACACACACACAGAACCGAGGCACACATACCCCAAAACATAAACTAATAGATATTCCACGCTATGTGTTTACACACATTCTCATCAGTCAAACTATGACAGGGACCCATTAGGTATCCCACCGCCCCAGAGATAACTGTTGATGCAGCGACGGCATAAATCTCCTACGTCCTCTCTTCTGACGGCCAACTTTAAAATATGAATTTGAAGTCGGGACGGTGATGATCCAGGTGGCTCTCGGGGGTGGGTTCTGGGGAGTTAATTCATGTGCTTGCAGTTGTTACAAATCTGAATCAGCGGTACATTTAATTAGACAGCCAATCTGTGCGGCAGGCTGCTCTGTCCTGACGGACTGGGGGTGGAAGTGTGGCAGGCCTAGGGCAGGAGAAGGCAGGAAGTGGGAGAAGGCACGCACCACCCAGTGTCTCCGGATGCCAACGTGGACGGTGGGCGAGGGGGAAAAAGCCGGACGCCGGTTTGGTAATAGAATCGAGCGCGGTGGTTAGCGTAGCACGGGCGCTAGATGATGTAGGAGAACCTTTACTGGTCGACGCGTTTTAAAGACGCGGACCTCAAGTCGGGCGTGTTGCTGTGGTCTCTGTGTCTGTTTGTCGTTGCGCGTGTGTCCGTGTGTCTCCGTGTGTGTGTCTGTTTGTGTCTCTCTGTGTTTGTCTGTTGGTGTG
>JACXGK010001995.1:33111-54904 GCA_016801125.1 Novumbra hubbsi | reverse complement strand
CAGGTAGAGGATGGGAGGAGGACAGGTGGAGGATGGGAAGAAGACAGGTGGAGGATGGGAGGAGGACAGGTAGAGGATGGGAGGAGGACAGGTGGAGGATGGGAAGAAGACAGGTGGAGGATGGGAGGAGGACAGGTAGAGGATGGGAGGAGGACAGGGGGAGGATGGGAGGAGGACAGATGGAGGATGGGAGGAGGACAGGTGGAGGATGGGAGGAAGACAGGGGGAGGATGGACAGACAATACTGCAGGTACTGGGTTGGTTTGGGCCTGGAGAAGTGTGGACGCCCACTGCCCAGCAGGGGCATCTTAAGTGCCAATTATCTAGTAGACTTGTGGCTTGCCGGGTTGTTATGAAGAGGGACAGTGGACGAGCGGAACATAAAAGTCAAGGCACAATGACTGACAGCACAAATATGGCTCCACATAGTATAATTTAAACATCAAGGAACGGCATCATCCTGTTGCTGCAGGTCAGCCACTGGTGGGGTTTAAAATAGGACATGGAATCGCTATGGAAACCGCAAACACCTTTTCCCTTCCTTTCTTAGTTTAATGGTATTTACCATTAAGCCAAAGTCTTTATAGATATGTCAGTTTGTACAATTATAGCTCTACTGGCCTCGGGTAAAAGTGTTGTTCTGTCTTGAATTGTACGTGTCCCCTTATTGTTGAGACGTTTTCTAACAGAAAACGACTCTATATTACAAACCCTTATATTACAACGCAAGTAAATTAGACTGTCATAATACCACGTCCTTTACATTCCATCTCAATATATATCAAAACACTTAGTCTAGTTCTCCAACTTCTACACTTGAACAAGGACCGAAGAAAGCAATATTGCTCCATCGTTGGTACGCCACAGAGCTCTTTGTGCTTTCATTCCATCTTCATGCATACTGTATAATGTGAATGTTTCATTTCCATGGAGATTGTGCTGAAGTGACTATTCTCTTTCCCCATTGTTGGTCATGAAAAGATGGTCTGATTGTTAATAAACTGTGGGTGTAACAATCGGATGAAGGGAGCGGCTAAGGGCCTTCTTTATGACATCAGGGCCAGTGGAGGGCCGGGGGACATTGTTAATGCTGTTGTATGTGTCTCAATAAAGAGAGAACCACTTCATGTGGGTACAATTAAACACAAACACTTCAGGACGTAGGGGTTTGGGGCTAGTGTGCATTAGATTACCTCCTAATTATTTGTCACTCCAAAACCCCTACAACATTGTTGAAACATTACAACTTGCACATTACAACGTAGACAAACACACACACACACACATAGCTCCTACTCAGTATATATGAGCCAACTGTGTTTCCCAGTGATCAATAGTGTTGAGAAATGTGTGTTAACTATGTAGCAATTGTGTCTTTCTGACACTTTTCCTGTGTTATTACACGGTCGGGGGCCCTCCTCTGGTCGGGGGCCCTCCTCTGGTCGGGGCCCTCCTCTGGTCGCTTAGCGACCCGGCGTTCGACGTCGCCGGCCTTTTAGTCGCCATTGTGTGTGTTTTGTCCTGTTTTCCCCCATGTCCTGTGAATGCATCCCTACCTGATTCCTAACAGGTGTTACCTGTTGACTGGGTATATAAGCCCTATTGTGTCTAGTCTCTGTGTCCGTGATTGTTACATGTTTGTAATACCCAGACTGCATTGCCCAGCACTGGCGTGCCATCCTATTTTGTCTGTGGGTTTTTTATTATTGTGACGTGCTCCGTGCACGCTTTTGTTTACCTCGCGTAGCGGACGCGGAGGCAAGACCAGTACAAGGTAGAAAATAAAGACAAACCTTGCTACTCACTTCTCTGCGCCTTGGACCTCCTTACTGAATATCACAGATACTTTTAAAGAGAGTTGGCTTCCTATTTCAAATGCCGGCGTAGTCTTGCGTATCTTGTACATTGTCATTCAATCAACTAAAACTCCTGAATTCATTGACATTCATTAATGTTTCAACATTGCAAAAGAAGGAAGACGGGCTCCTGTGTGTTCAGAAAAGGAAACATCAGTCTCACATTAATATTTTAGAGAAGCATAAAACATGTTCACTACTAAGTTAGAGAGGGTGATACTCTTCACGTTTACAGAGAGAAATTTGCCAGACATGTGAAAACGGGATCACCATTGCTAGAAATTCGGCAAACATTTGCGTTCAAATCTGTTGACTTTTAAGAGATATTCTAAAACCCTCTAATAATGTACAATACTCCTAACCCAAACAGCACTCTGATATGCAATAGCACTAATTCGTTTTCTCTGAACGGTGGTACTAAAGGGACGAGAGGAGCTAGTCGACAGTTCCCTTTTCATGATTAATTCAGTTGATAGTTTTCTGCAGTTTAGTTGCTGCTGCCTGCTGCACCCCTCAATCACTGCATTGAGGCGGTAGAAAGAGACAGAGACAGCAGCTGTCCAAACATAGGTGCATTCACTGACATCGCCACTTGTGTCATGGAAACCACAGCAACCTTCACATCTGCCACCAACCTGCTTTTATAATTGGCAGGTAGACAGTAAATAATATAAAACTGGCCAAGTAATGCTAGGAAAAGGGAAGATATGTTTTTATTAACTGATATAAAAACTGATATTAACTGATATTTAAAATCAGCCCCCCCCCCTTTTCTTCCTGTTCCCCATGTCCTCCTTCCTGTTCCCCTTGTCCTCCCACATCCCTCTTCCTGTTCCCCATGTCCTCCCTCTTCCTGTTCCCCATGTCCTCCCACATCCCTCTTTCTGTTCCCCATGTCCTCCCTCTTCCTGTTCCCTATGTCCTCCTTCTTCCTGTTTCCCATGTCCTCCCTCTTCCTGTTTCCCATGTCCTCCTTCTTCCTGTTCCCCATGTCCTCCCACGTCCCTCTTCCTGTTCCCCATGTCCTCCCTCTTCCTGTTCCCTATGTCCTCCTTCTTCCTGTTTCCCCTGTCCTCCCTCTTCCTGTTTCCCATGTCCTCCTTCTTCCTGTTCCCCATGTCCTCCCACGTCCCTCTTCCTGTTCCCCATGTCCTCCCTCTTCCTGTTCCCTATGTCCTTCCACATCCCTCTTCCTCTTTTCTTCCTGTTCCCCATGTCCCCCATCTTCCTGTTCCCATGTCCTCCCTCTTCCTGTTCCCCACGTCCCACGACTTCCCTCTGCCCCTTTTCTTCCTGTTCCCCATGTCCTCCGACTTCCTGTTCCCCATGTCCTCCCTCTTCCTGTTCCCCATGTCCTCCGAGTTCTCTCTCCCCCTTTTCTTCCTGTTCCCCACGTCCTCCGACTTCCTGTTCCCCATGTCCTCCGAGTTCTCTCTCCCCCTTTTCTTCCTGTTCCCCACGTCCTCCGACTTCCTGTTCCCCATGTCCTCCGACTTCCTGTTCCCCATGTCCTCCGACTTCTCTCTCCCCCTTTTCTTCCTGTTCCCCCCGTCCCCCCGACATCCCGCTTCATCTTTTCTTCACCAAATAGTCCAATTATCCGCAATCCAATTAACAATCTACGACCAACAGCGGTGTGATCAAATCAAACATATGTTGAAAAACGTATTGCACCAGTGTTAATTTAACACTTACATGTTTGTGGGAATATGAACAGCTTTACATGTAATCAACTCAAACAAGCGCATAACTCAAATATGATTGCCTCACCGCTGTCATCCTTAATGATTATAACCATGGAAACTGTTTTCCGTCATGGATACATTCAGCATACAGTATCTTATAAAATCTTGAATCAACATATCAAATATTTCCCTCTTTAAATCACAGAAAGCAATTCTGCCCAAAAGTCTCGCCAAAAACCTTTTTTTAGACAGAATTTACTGATAGCACATGGATTGCCATATGAAATCGGAACTGAGCTGAATAACTGGGAATTATATGAAATAAGTGGACTGGTTACCAGAATTGAAATATAAGTAAACAGTCTTTTTGTTACAGTGATTTTGAATGGAGTCTGGTACTCCGGAGCTTTGGCTAGATAAAGTAAGCTACTGTTGCGTGCAACAATTGTAATGGGCACTCATGCCATGGTGCCTCAATGAATTATACATATTGGCCGTATCTGCAGACATCTTCACACTCACTGTGGGGAGATAGATAACCACAGCACAGTCTGGGTTGGAGCGAGACCCTGTATCTACAGCCACGCTGAAGACAGAACCATCTACTAATCTGTTCCCTAGAAACAATAAGACGGCACTTCTCGGGAAACGTCTGGCACAGTTTGGCCCTGAGAAACACATGTACATAACTCCTGTAGTAAGGAGTTCAAATGTATGCTTCAGCGCTATTGTAGCCAGCTGTTAAGGTACCTTTTGGGAGGCTTGCAGTGGGAGCTTTGTCCTTGGAAAACATAGGGCTGTCCTTTAAATGTGTAGGACCAGGGTTTCAGGGACTAAAACCCAAGTGAATTGCTCAGAATCTGATGTGTTGTGAGTCTAAGGGCCAGACAAGGAGGTGGAGTCCTTACTGTCACTTTCCATTTTGGCTGAGTGGGTATTGATTTTCTGGGTCTAAAAATAATGCTGAGAATGACAGTGAATGTGTAGTGAGGTGATTGAAAGTTTACCATTTAGAAGGTTACTGAGGGAAAATGAATGCAAGGGAATGTAACCTACTAAATAAATGTTGTGCTGTCAAACTGTTTAAATAATTAATTATGATTAATTGCATAAACATCTGTAGTTAATTTGTCCCTGAATAAACAATTTTCTGTTAAAAAAGCAGTGCATCATGTTGAAGACATATTATGTTTGTCACGGTTTTCAAGGAAACAAAACACCACAGCGTCCAACAATGACTGACAAGAGTCACTGGGGTATGAGGAACTTAAGTAGGGGCTTAACAAGTGGTAAACAAGGAACACGTGACAAGACTAAAATGGACAGGTGAAATCAATAAAAAAGACGTAGAAATTAAGAAACTAGAACAGAACATGGAAATGTCACACAAGCCGTGCCGGTCCCTGGCATCACCGCCGTCGTTGCTGCTGCAGTGGGTGACAGTAGTGGATGACAGTGGTGGATGACAGGATGACATTGGTGGATGACAGGATGACAGTAGTGGATGACAGGATGACTGTAGTGGATGACAGGATGACTGTAGTGGAATCGGGCCATCGGAGGACTTCCCCTCCCGCCCATTCATCGGGGTATGTCATTGGCCTTAAATCTCTCCCCGCAGATTCACACGACTGGCTAAATATTTTGGCATCCCAAGTAGAACTAAATAGTTGCTCGTCTGTGATCCAATAGTTTCACCATCTCCTGCCATTCTGCTCATGATCAAGGCACCAAGTACAACAACAATTCTGTTAGGATTTGGTTGAAAAGGCCCCTCAGCTCCTCTATTAGGAACGCTGCGTTCATGTTATCCAACACTGAATCACATTTATGCTTTCTATGTCATTGTACTTCATTTTTACGCGGTTAGAATGGTGGTTTACTTCAGAGCCTACAGACAAGCAGCTTTTTTGAAAGGTGTTTGGCCACAACCAAATATGTTTTTTTTTTTTTATTATTTCCAATTGCCATAAGGTGGGTTACTTAAATTGGCAAAGGCACAATCAGGATTTAATCAAGATCAGATATGTAACTTATTTATCCTCAGCATGGAAGTTGATTAGAATTAACACAGGTAACGAAATGTATGCTAGTTTAAGCTACAAACAGCATAACTTACATAAAAGCGTGGTTAACATGTGGATTCGTGCACACACAGCATCTAGGGATCAGTTTGAGAAAAGGGTAAGATGAGAGGCACGGCTTTTCTTCTTGTAGATATTCCAATCTCCAACTTGAAACAGAGTAGCTAATAAGATGCCTTTACACCAGTGTTCATAAACAGCATGCCATCGCTGTGAAAGGGCTCCGTTTAACCGCAGGATTCACTGAGATTCACAGACACATGGCCCACACCTGGTTTTTCCAGATCTTTAGAGAAGCGAATGTGAAGCAGAAACCTAATTAACATCACAATGGGTCTGTTGGAGATCTGGTGTGGCCAGACGCCTCCTCTTCACTGAATCCGCTTCCGCTCTTCCTCAATGTGAGTACACGCGGGTCATTCAGTTTACCTGGGACCTAGCAGTTTACTGCTTTCCCACATGTGAGCCTATGGTCATTGGTTCAACTCAAAGGGCAAGATGGTAGGTGTGAGGTTCCCTAAACAATAAAACCCAGTGTAATAATCCTGCCAGACTAGCATGCCCGGATGTGCGACCTCTAGCTGGCTCACAGATTGATGTTTAATTGGCCTGTGATTCGATGTTTCACAAAAAAACTGTGCAAATTATTTGGGTCAGGCTCTATTTCCGAGTTTCCCTTTTCACTGCATATGAGGCATGCCTGAACGCGATGAAGCATTAATAAATATGATAACCGCTCCCTTCAAGCAAGCGCTGTGGTTGATAGTCTCACGTTCATCGAGTCGTCGTGTCCCCAAGCGGTCTGAAATGAGGCGTAAAAGAAACACATTGTGAAAGGCCGGGCAGCATAGAGTGAGCGATAATTATACCCTTCAGGTATTACATGCAGTCAAGGGGACGGATGAGCTTGACAAGTGTCAGTCTGTGTGTTTGTCAAAGAACTGGCATGACTGACTGGGTGCTTCTGACTGGTACACCCATGGAGCTGTTCTCTGTAGAGCAGTTGACTACTTAGGTAAACACATAGAAATGGAACGTGTATTGTTCACATGAGACAGTTTTGCCGTATCTCACCACACCCCTTTGGTTAGATGAATCTCTGAGTTTCCTCAGAGATGTCCCATGGTGTATCTAGTAAACATGATGTTCTTTCTCCTTGCAAGCAATAAAACTGATCATTGTGCCAATAGAATATTGTCTCTGTGCCTATTTCCCAAAGGTTTATCTTCAATAGAATTGCCATTACAGTTGACATGCCATTCTTTTAATTAAGTACTAAAAATACGTAATTACAAATCAGCGTCGCAATTGAATCCATCCTGCTCCTTGAGTTTTATCCATTGTGGATAGGCAGCTGCACCGATCGCCACAGGTGTTGGAGCGGCATATATCTGCCTCTCTTTTAGTAGATTTGCTTTCTTCTGATCAAAATCGTATTTTATTCTGCACCATTAAATTCTGATATTCTATTGTTATAACTTTGTCTCACCAGCGTTTCTCGCCGATTGAACCACAAAACGAGAGTAAGCACTTCCTTGTTTTTTTCAGCATCACCTCTTTGTTTGATATGTCAAATGCATCACTTCCATTTTTTCCATTAACAGCAGTACAGGGTATCGAGGTTTTTCAGATGCGGCCTTGGGACTCTCTGACATGGTAGATATCCATCCACGATCCAGATTAATAGAATAACGATATTTTAATACAAAAAATGTCTATATTTCAGCTTTAATACTTACCTTAACCACACAGGAATGTTACCTAAACCTTTTTTGTCGTCTTCCATTACGTAGGGCAGAAGTTCACCTGAGTCTATCAGATGTCCATGTGAGTTTGACGGATGTTCATCTGAGTCTGACAGATGTTCACCTGAGTCTAACGGATGTCCAAGTAAGTCTGACAGATGTTCACCTGAGTATGTCCATGTGAGTTATGGCACCGTCTTATTAACCCCTCTGTTATCTCTGCTGTCAACTATCTCTTCAAAAACAAAAATATCCCAGTTGTTCATAGAAAAAGGTATAACATTGATTTATAAATCGAACAGCCATGGACTTAAAAGACAAGAAGAAAAGACTACCAAGGATCATAGCTTTTTTCTCTGCCTGCTGGAAAACCCTCTGGCGTTCTAAATCAATGTCTCTTCCTGTCTCCTGTCCCCAGGACCAGAATTGAGATAAGAAGGGAAGAAAATGCATGGTTACTTAGACTGAGTTTTATACTTAGAGGTGGATAAAAGCATAGTAGGGTTTGCATGCATGTGTGTGTGTGTGTGTGTGTTGGGGTGCCGTAAGTACATGCAAACTCTTAAGTGCCCCATAAAAAACTCTAGAGAGACAGCAAATTCTTCCTCCCACTACATCTGTTGGTGAAGTAATACTTAGAGGCCATTCAGACCAAACAATAAACATCATAACATATTCTCTTTTAGATGACTTTAGAAATTGTGGTTAACCTTTCAGGTATTTATGTTCATTCATATACTAATCATATATAGGGCCAGTCTCCCATACACATTACACCTAATCCAGGACAGAAATAATGTATTTTTAGTCAAGGACTAGGCTTAATCTGTCAGTGAAACAAGGGTTGATATTTCCCAGGCAAATGGCATATTTTTGGTAGCCTATGACTTGCACAGTACTAAAGACAAACATTTATTGTTTATTTTAAAGTACCATTATCAAGATGGTGCAGAGGAGAGCTAACTTCTTCAGCTGCCGCAGTAAGTACATCCTCTGCTGTGCTTTTTTGGCAATGGAGAAGATGTTCTGCTCCCACTTGAGGTCCTGGGTGATGATGATGCCCAGGAAGCGGTTGGACTCTGCAATAGTGACTGGGGAGTCACACAGGGTGATGGGGGTGATGGGGGTGGGTCCTTCCTAAAATCCACAGCCACCTGGGTGATGATGATGCCCAGGAAGCTCCTGAAGTTTGTAGATGACACCACCCTCATTGGGCTCATCTCTGGTGGGATGAGACCGCTTAAAGGTGGGAGATCGACCACCTGTTGAACTGGTGCAGACAGAACAATCTGGAGCTCAATGCTCTGAAGACAGTGGAGATGGTTGTGGATTTTAGGAAGAACCCAGCCCCACCCACCCCCATCTCCCTGTGTGACTCCCCAGTCATCCGGACATAGAGTCCTGTTGCTTCCTGGGCATTATCAAAACCCAGGACCTCAAGTTGGAAAACACCAGCTCCATCACCAAAAAAGCACAGCAGAGGATTTACTTCATGCGGCAGCTGAAGAAGTTCAACCTGCCTAACACAATGATGGTGCACTTCTACTCAGCCATCATTGAGTCCATCCATCACCATCGGTTACGCTGCTGCCACTGTTAAGAGCAGACTGCAGCATATCACTCGGTGATTGGCTGCAATCTGCCATCCCTTGAGGACCAGTACGTCACCAGGACGTGAGGCGCGCAGAAAAGATTGAGGCTGAGCCCTCTCACCCTGGACACAAACTGTTTTAGGGACTGTTTGTCTTCGACTCTGTCCGCTATCAGGTCCTCCACTGGGCACCTGTCACCCCGGCGTCTCACCTTTCCTCCGACAACACCTTTGGTGGCCCGCTATGTCCGAAGAGTGATGTATCAAAGCATATTAATGGAACGTTGACTGGACGGGAAAAGTGGTAGGAAAAGGTACTCAAGCAACAGGGATGAACTTGAGAGGATTGTCAAGCAAAGCCGATTCTGTCACGGCCTCGGTTTTCCCCCCGTTATTTTCTCCCCTGGTTTCACTCTGGAATTATTAATAACACTCTTTGCCGGTTCAACGCCTCTAGCAGTCGCGTTTGTGCCGCTAGTACCACGGTACGCTCCCTGGATTTTGAACAGCAACCTTGCTCCTACCCCACTGACAGGGCAAGAACAGCCTATGTCATCGGCCCTGTTGGGAGGGGCTCTCACCAGGGCTCCGGCTGGGAGGACCAATGGAAGGTCCCTATTTACATCCTATGATACTCCTCAAGGCTTTTGACCACCCGGAGGGGGGTGGACGGAGCGGGGTGGACGGACGCTGGTAGACGTCTTCTATCCCTCCGCCGGGGGAGCCACAGAAGTACGACATGGGCAACAAGTCGTTGCTTGCAGTTAAGCTGGCGTTAGAAAAGTGGCCTCACTGACTGGAGGGCTCGGATCACCACTCTCACCTTTCCTCATACAACACTTTTGGTGGCCCACTATGTCCAGGGGCATCCTTTGACTCTGCATGCACTGTTTGCGCGCAAAGCAAGACCTCTACACGTTTCCAAGCCGGTCTCCTACACCCTCTACCAGTTCCACACTGTCCTCTGCCCCATATCACCCTAGACTTCGTCACTGGCCTCCCTCCATCTAACGGCATGACCACAGTCCTCGCAGTCATTGACCCATTCTCCAAGGCGGCCCACTTCATCGCTCTGCCCAAACTCCCCTCATCCAGTGGGGCTGCAGGCCTCATGGTACACTACGTGTTCCGCCTGCACGGCATCCCCGTGGACGTTGTGTCTGACCGAGGCCCCCAATTTACATCATGGGTTGGGGGAGAATTCTGCCAGGCGGTGGGGGCAACCATCAGCCTGTCTTCGGGGGGGGGGGGGGCATCCCTCCAAGAAGGGCCTGGCTGACAGACGCTACTCCCCGCGCCAACCTACGTGGTGGAGTCAGTCGTCAATCCATGCGCCATCCGGTCGCAATGTGTAATGTATCTAGAATATATGAAGTGGTAATTTCTTTATTTGAACTGCTGAAAATAAAAACAACAATTAACCAGAACAAACTGTTAAAACCCTAATAATAACAGATGTATGTATATACCACAAACCACCTACAGTTGCTTACATGATAGGCCTATCAACGCTGTCAAATCGTTACTGTTGATGAGCTACCAGAAACTAAACAGAATCCTGCCTTGTCTTCTGTATGTGAAAGGAACTGATTGGAATCATCTAGAAACTTGAGTTTAAATTGAGTTGTATTGCATCTTTACTAAAACCTCCACGACCCGATGGTTGCATTACAAAATGTCACATTTTCAAAGTAATTAAATAATTGAGCTGATTCACCATTTCCACAGGCAGTCAAATCTCAAAAGAGTGGTATTTACCCCCATGCCTCCATCAATGCTGATCTAATAAAATGTCTATTACTCAGAAAACAGGTTAGAATCAACAGGTGACTCAAGCTGCTGCTTTAATGCTGTTCATTGAAGTTGAACTTTTAAACAGTATGAATAAAAATTAAAACATTCAATAATATCACAATATATAACATTCAATAATATCACTAAATATTACCTGTATGGCCTCCCATAGGCCAACTACTGTATATTAAAACAGTAGGCTCTACAGCAAATATCACTGGTTAAACATACTTTATTTTACTTAATAATCAGTTCTGAGTATAACAGCATCGGACAGGTGACCTGTTCTCTCAGAAACTGCCCTGGATTTCAGCCACAATTTCTTGTATCTACGAAGTTGCTGTTCTTCTTTAACTCAAGAAAATGTATTTTGTGGGTCAATTCAGCTGTCAATATGATATTGATTAAGAAACACCTGGTGCATCTATACCACTGCCTTTTGGACAGAAGTTATTTTCAAAAGTTATCCACAGAGTTTTTATGTAAAAATATAGAGAGATGAAATGAATAGAACATGATTAATTGACTTTAATTACAACTTGTCACGGTCGTGGTGTGGAGTTGAACCAAATGCAGACATTGTTGAAACTAAAGAGTGAATTTAATCCAAGGACAAACAGGTACAAACTACACGAAACTGTAAAATGAAAGGTAGAACTAACATAAAACGATATACAAATAACATGTAGCGCATCCACTTGAAACTGAATCAAACAAAGGACAAACCGTGAGCGTTGTTGAATACAAACAAACAATAAACCACACTGGGTGTGGTGCAAACCTAACCTATGTAGGCTCCCCAATCAGAGTCAACTGAATGCAGCTGCTCTGACTGGGGAGCCCACAATGGCATAGAGAGTGCTAGAGGCCTCTCTAGGCGGCATGCCCTGAAACGGCCAGGGGCCTGCAGCCAGGGCATGACACAACTTTTGTTCTATATATTCTCTTTCCTTGCTACCAGGTGCATAACTTGAAAAAACGTTACATTTAATTGATTTACAGATCCAACATAATCAAGCATCTTTCTGACCTCTTACATTTACATTACATTTGTAAAGAAAAACTCACATTGGGTGACACTTTAAAAACATAAATGGACACATTTCTCATTCCATAGACCTTAAACATCTATAGTCAATTTAGTATTTGACAAAGAAAAAAATATATTTGAATATGTGAGAAATGTTACCTGTCTCCACATGAAGAAGGCTGCAGTAAGTTACATATTGAAGTCTGTTGATGATGATGAAGCCCGAGACTGTAACCTGTAAATTGTGTTCCAGCCCGATTGCTCAGAGCCCAGAGAGAAAGAATCTAGAGGGCCGTGGTTTAAAAATATAATTTTCCATTCAAAGAATAAGCCACCTAGTGTAGCTCATATAGTGTATAGCACTTGACTGGACAACCTCTATGACAAGTTAGCATTGAAAATGTGTTATTAACTTATAAAAACAAGTTATTGATGTTCAATGTTTCTAGAAAACTGGAAATTGAGTCATACACAAGCTTTACTGAAATACATTATTTGGTTCACAGCTAGCCATTATATAAAATCAATGTAACTATGGAAAACATCAATAAAATAATGTTATTTGTACTGTGTAATCAATGTTTTAAAGTAGACAAAAGATTACATTTTGGCTGATAGTAGCAATTCCTACTGAACTATGTGTTGACTCTCAATCCAGCAAATCCCTGATGCTGATCAATCACCTAGCTAAAGATCTAACAGACCAGATGCAATTGATATCCATGACATCAAAACATCATGTTCACATGAATGATGAATACAAATCCTAACAGCTCTTTGATATTAACTCTAAGGTCTGCATAGCTTATGAAGCATGACAGCTATGTTAACGTGTGTTCAACTCTGTGAACTATGCAGCATTTACCCCAGAGCTAATAGGGCATTTTCTCCTCTTGTTACAAGGAGGGTGAGAAGGTATTCAAACTGTGTGCTTTCTTTTAAAGAAATGATTAGTCTTTTCCTGGTTTAACTGGACAGCACTCATGGCTATATTTACATTCAAATGAATAGAAATTCCCTGTCGACAATCAGTGTCTAATGGCTTCATCATCTGAATGGCGCATCCTGGGAGCAAAACAAGGTCTTGCTTAATGAGGCCTTACCAAACAAACCTTTCTCTTTCTCCCTTAGGGCTTTGATAATTGTGTTATCACTGGGTTGATAGGGCAACCCTCGCTTCCCCAGTCTTAGCACTGAAGACTTTAAACATGATTCACTACTATTACTATGGCTAAAACCCCTGTCCAGAGCAATTCACAGAGCTATTGTTTTTTTAGGTGGTCCACAATAACACAGTAGAAGTAGCACATAGGCTAAAATTTGCCACCTGGACAATGGCACAAAGTCATGCTGCCCCATCTGCGAAGTGCAGCAGTCCCACAGTTTAGTTGTAGTTACTGTGAGGAGACTAATTGCTAATACCTCGCTTGCCGGGCCAGTGTCACCACTGTGTATGTGTGGTGCTTTACGGGTGTCAAGCTAGCTAGATTGCTGGCTGTGACATGAATTGGGACCATAGTTGGGTCTTTCATTTTTTTTATTCACTACACAATAACTACTTATGAGATCAGTCATCCCTCAAAGGCTAGCAAACTACATTTGGCACATTCTTCATTCGCAACAGGTGTTTGTTTTACATTAGTAATCAACCCCATTGGAAGTTCACCAGGTTTTGGGACATCCCAATGTGCACAGTTGGATCGATAAACTGGACGTGGAAGCTTCATCACACCACCCAGGCATTGCCAAGAAAAAGACAGGGTCAAATAAACCATGAGAGTAGCCATGGAGAGGCTTGGGATGAAATTCACCTGGCCAAAGTCAAGCCAGGAGTGAGTCTAGGATAACAAGACACTCAGGGCTTAGCACACAGCAGGGTTGGATTGGTTAAGCAAAACACAACCCTACGCAATTGACACAAAGAGCGCTATGAAAACACTGTCTCTCATTGAATGTGTTTCTTAACACCACTCCAGCTGTGTTAATATCAACCACGCCAAAACAAGAACATAATATTCATCTTTTGGGGAGTCAGATCAAAAGACCTGGGGCTATTCCAAAAAGACCCAAAGTAGGTCCCAAAAGACCTGTGGCTATCACAAGAAGATCTGAGTCAAGTCTCAAAAGACCTGGAGCTATTCCAAAAAGACCCAAGTCTAATCCCAAAAGACCCAAGGATATTCCAATAAGACCAGAGTCTAGTCCCAAAAAGACCCGGGGCTATTCCAAGAAGACCTGAGTCTAGTCCCAAAAGACCCGGGTGTCACGTCCTGGCTGGGGGCCCCTGGCCATCTTTGTGTGCCCGGGGCTCACAGCCAGGGCATGCCACATAGAGGTGCTTCTAGGCATCTCTATGGTGATGTTTGGGCTCCCCAGTTGGAGACAGCTGTTGTCTGTTGTCTCTAATTGGGGAGCCTATTTAAGGTCCATGTTTTTGCCCACTCAGGGTGGATTATTATTTGTGCTCTATGCCTCTGTGCCGGGCAGTGAAGCCTTTCTTGTTTTTGTTGTTTTCATTATACAAGTTAAGTTTCCATTTGAAACGTTTGAATAAATAATGGATTCTACTGAGACTCTGCATGTGTCCCGTCTCCTGGTCAGCACGTGACACGGGCTATTCCAAGAAGACCTGAGTTTAGTCCCAAAAGACCCAGGGTTATTCCAAGAAGACCTGAGTTTAGTCCAAAAAGACATGGCTGAAGCCTGGGAAGCCCAGGCCTACAACCCCATTGATCAAAGTCCTCCTTTAAATTCTACCAAGAATCTATGCAGGAATACACAACGGTACATTACGATGCAAACCACTAGGAAGGCTTAAGTACAGAACTGCCAATTACCTGAATGGATTTAAGCATGCCTTTCATGCATTTAAGCTAAAACTGAGGGCAAAAAGGCCCCTGAAATAACCAGGAATCAAAATTGGCTGCAGTACTGGCCTGGCAGAGCGTCACCAGGGAAACGCCAGCGATGTCTATGGGTTGAAAGGCTTCAAGCAGTCATTGATGAAACTAAGCAATAAACATACTTTTTAATTGTACATGATGTTATTCTGTTACCTAAATGGAAGGATCGTGTACAAAAATGCTTTAATTTCTAAATAGTTTCTGATATTTAAGGGACAAACACAGATCTGAACATGACCTTGGAAATAATGGATTACGCAAACATGATTTTGTTCCAGGGTAATCGACAGAACTGAGATGTGTATCCCTTCTATACCACAGTAAACAAACATTTACTAGTATACATGACATGCTTTTGTTTTTTATTAACATTTTAATTAATTCATGTGTTTTATGTAGGGGTTGCTACAAATGCAATCTGTTTTATTAGTTATAAAGTTTTGTATTGACATAGAATTAATCAAACAAATGAATAAGCATAAATGCTCTAATAAAACATGTAAATATAAAAAAATACTGAACAAAACTGTAGTATTGCAACGCATAGGGTAGCACGGTGCCGGTTGGTGGTGGAATTTTGGGTGCACTTTTATTTTGAAGCACACTTTCGTCACTTTGGACATTACGCGCACCTTTTTGCATTCTGTAATTTGTGTGTGTGTTTATATGTCCTTTGTTTCTGTCACCGGGTGTTGCTCATTGTGGATACTATGTTTGAATGTAAGTCCCGTCGAGGTGTTTCGTCTTATGTGTTTTCGCCGCTTGTTTCAGCAACTTTGATTTATCGTGTTTAGTTCGTTTTGTTTGTTTGTAAAATAAATTCACATATTAGTATAAATGTCTCCGAATGGTTCCTGCACTTCCCACACCCGTGACAAGTATAAGCAAAAAATCACCTGAAATTAAAGCAGAGACAAAATCTTGAATGTGCCAATACCATTGGAGTTCACAGTAGCTCACCAAATATATCATGTGGAACCATCAGGGTGTCAATTCCCCTCAAAGGTATCATGCTGGCCACGCAGAGGTAACTGGATGGACTGTCAACTAATATTTTCAGCAGTGAAACATCTGATCTCAATACTGCTTTCTATTTGCAAAAGCACAATTTTACAAACAGATTGAAATTGGTTTTGAAGACTTTACATATTGCCAAGGTTTCCAATCGGAAGGTCTGCAGGGAGATTCCAAAATCCACAATTTACAACATACGCCTTTCCTACACAGAAAAATCCAATCACACAGCAAATATTTCAGAACAGAAACGTTGTCACCTTTCCATCTCCTTTCCTAGGCTCTTCTCACTTGGCTTCACTTGCCTCCAAAGATCCAGCATCCATAGACATTTCACCTAATAGGCAAGTGAATTATAACCCGGATGAGTAATAAACTGATAGCAGTGACGTAGGGCACTGCATACATTTTTACTGCTGTAAATATGTTGGTAACCATATTAAAAGCGCAAAACAGCGCAAAACACCATCTTTGTGGTTTGTCATATATTGCCAGTACGTCGGAGAACATCTCACATACCACACCAGACACTAACTTCTGTCTTCATGTCTCTCTACTTCTCTTGTTCTCATATAGTGACACATATAGTCTTTTTGGGGACCCAAATCAATTGTTCACATTCCTTTCCCTAATCCTGACCATAAACCTTTCATTGTAACTATAAACTCTGAGGGGCAATTTTGAAGACAAAGATAAAGCCAAGTCCAGGACAAACATGTGTAGATTTATGGTGTAGTCTATTTAAATGGATATATACAAATACCTACTGTAATCCCTCAGCCTAAAGTACTACGTTCAGTCTGCAATTCTGTTTCAGTAAGGCTGTATGTTCCCTCCACATTCCTCAATCATTATGTTATCTGTGTACGAGTGATACCACAATATTATTCATATTAGCATTGCTCTGGATTAGAGCATCTGCTAAAAGACTAAAATGCTAAATATATGTCACACGTCACAGAGGCAAAGAAAACCGTAGAATGTCTAGACGTGCCCCTCGATGTCTGCGTGGATTGGACAAGGTCTAAGGTCAGTAAACACAGGTAACAAAGCACAAGAGACAGCTAAACCAGTGAGTCACCTCCCCCCTTGGCCCCAACATGATCTCTCCATCTCACGCTGGTATTTGATATTTGTATGGAGGGAGTAAAAGCATTAAGTGGTTGAAGTAAATAAAAAAACATGCTTTTTGAAGTGATGGTGTGACAATATAGGAAGTATAGCATGGCCTCTTAACATGATGTTATTTAGCAGATGCTTTTATCCAGAGTATTCAGATATTAATGTAGGGTTAGGTATCATTCTGGTTGGTTTAGATAAGGTTTAGGTATTATTCTGATTGGTGTATGTAAGGTTTAGTATTCATTATGATTGGTTTAGGTGAGGATTTCTTCTTCCTTCTGGTTAGTTTAGGTAAGGGTTGGGTATCATTCTGATTGGTTTAGGTAAGGGTTGGGTATCATTCTGATTGGTTTATGTAACAATTAGGTATTAATCTGATTGGTTTAGGTAAGGGTTGGGTATCATTCTGATTGGTTTAAGTAAGGGTTGGGTATCATTCTGATTGGATTAGGTAAGGATTAGGTATCATTCTGATTGGTTTATGTAATGATTAGGTATTAATCTGATTGGTTTAGGTAAGGGTTGGGTATCATTCTGATTGGTTTAGCTAAGGATTAGGTATCATTCTGATTGGTTTAGGTAAGGATTAGGTATCATTCTGATTGGTTTAGGTAAGGATTAGGTATTTTGCGTATTGGTTTAGGTACGGGTTGGGTATCATTCTGATTTGTTTAGCTAAGGATTAGGTATTATTCTGATTGGTTTAGGTAAGGGTTGGGTATCATTCTTATTCATTGGTATATGTAAGGAATGGGAAACACTAAAATACTTATCGTTTTTGAACATTGATTTGAACACAACCTTTGGTAACCAGCATAGCCCACCATCCACAGACTGACTCTCCAGCCTCCGCATCTTCAAACTGCCACTCTATTTAAATGTAATCAAGCTCACAGTTGCCCATAGCGGGCCGTTTTCCATTAATGTAACACCATGTTATCCACCTGGACACATCTAAAATAGTCTCTGACAAAACCCAGCCTCTCACGGGCCTGATTTCTCTTTCTTCATCTCTCGATCAGTCTCTTGTAATGTCTAACTCTCTAACGACATTCGGTTCAGAGCCAGAACTCCATTATGACAGTAAACAGGGCTCCATAGAAAAGAAAAACATCCCGGCATAGCAGCACATGCATGACCATCTCAACCTGTACAAATGAAAATCCTTGACGTCTTACTATAGAAATGCGTCTTCTTCCTTCTGTCCTTGGTGAATAATAAACACGTCTGGCACTATTGAAGTAGAGGAATGATTCAAACCGTCAATGCGTCACGGCAGGTTACTCATATAAGGGGGTGAGGACTTTGAAGGTCTGTGAATGTCTTCTCTATGTATTTCATTTAGGGGGGTTATTGTTTTAGAGCCATCTGATGAACAGGCACACTATGACGTGAGTTAAACTGTACGTCAGTTTTAACATGACTCACTCTCCTCGAGCACTGACTGGACTGCGTCATTAAAAATAAAATAGCTAGGAGAAGCCATATTGATTCTTGTCAAAGTTTCCACCACCTCTGCATCTGTACCCTAACAGCAGGCGTCACAATGTGATGTTTGTGTGTTCTTCCTTGTGACCCTTATGACTCCACATGTGGCCAAGACATTTGTCAATGGCTTTTTGTCTCTGTCTCTCCATGTGGCAACAGAGTTGTGGAGTTTTTGTCATTTTGGTCCCAATGTATTCAAGATTGCGAGTTTTATAACAACATATTATAGTCCCAAATAAATGGGATAGATGATTCAGAAACAGTACACCATTACATGAAGGGGATAGATGATTCAGAAACAGTACACCATTACATGAAGGTGATAGATGGTTAAGATACAGCACACCATTACATGAAGGGGATAGATGGTAAAGATACAGCACACCATTACATGAAGGGGATAGATGGTTAAGATACAGTACACCATTGCATGAAGGGAATAGATGGTTAAGATACAGTACACCATTACATAAAGGGGATAGATGGTTAAGATACAGTACTCCATTACATGACGGGGATAGATGGTTAAGATACAGTACTCCATTACATGAAAAGGATAGATGGTTAAGAAAAAGTACACCATTACATCAAGAGGATAGATGGTTAAGATACAGTACACCATTACATGAAGGGGATAGATGGTTTAGATACAATACACCACTACATTAAGGGGATAGATGGTTTAGATACAATACACCACTACATTAAGGGGATAGATGGTTTAGATACAATACACCACTACATTAAGGGGATAGATGGTTTAGATACAATACACCACTACATTAAGGGGACAGATGATTAGGCTACAGTTCACTACTTAAAAAACAAGATAGATGATTAGGACACTTTGTAGTACTAATAAAGGAAGTATATGGTTTAGCTACAGTACACAACTATATAAAAGGGGTAGTTGGTTATACTGAATGAACAGTGGAAACATCCGTAGGAACATTTTTCTTTGTTTAATGTTGGACTATTTTTCCTACATCTACAGGCTGAATGATGAGAACCTCTGTTACTGCAAGAGCCAGAAGCAAAGAAAGGCAGCTTCATTACTCATGAGTCACAACACTGGTCCTCCATATTAACACTACCCTCATAACATCTACAGCAGATGGAGTGAAGCCTATCAAACACACAGCAGATGTTGACCCAATAATTTCCCAGGACTCCATTTTCCACTTTAGACTTTGTCACCATGCTCAATTTGTGCTTCATATTAAAGCAGGTTCTACTGAAAAAAATATTCTGGATGATGAGATGTCCTCAATTTATCACTCTACATCCACAGAAACCCTTCTAATGACAGTCATCAATCACAAGTACCCAGAAGGGGGCAGTATATATCTTAGGAGTGTTTTATGTTTTTGAAAGCCAGTCAAATCCCCTGTGATGGTCTTGAGGCAGAGCTGGTCAGGAAGCGAGGTGAGGATATGGACGAATGCTGGGGAGGTGACCTGTGAAACATTGGTTGATGGGAGGTAAAGATGTTGACTGAAGAGTGTTAAAAGGACTTTGGGAAATGGAGGTCAGTAACCCCATAACCAAACCTCTCACTCAGGATGAGACAAGTCAAGCGAGAGGAGAAGAAGACCACTGTCCTTCGCTGAGTTCCAACACACAATCAGCTTCCACAAACACACTAACATGCACCCACACAGATAGGTATCCACAGGAATGCATGCACATATGCAAAAAAAAAAAAACTCTTGGCTTCTTCCTCATTGCCATGCCAACAAAAGCAGAAGAAAGTCATCCAAATCTAGACATTGCCATAGCAATCATGATCATGACAGATTTTAAGATCCTTCAAGGCGGTGAGGACAGGTGTAAGCATTCTATTCAGTTTAAGAGCTTATGTAGACCCGTTTTTGAGCTTGTATTATTATGTAGCCCAATTCAGAGAAATAGGACCACTTTGGTTTCTTGGAATAAGGCAACAATATAAAGCAATTACTCTAAAGTGTGTGCGCTGCGATAAGTGCTTTTTGCGCCAGTCCACATTATTGGGAACTGTCGAACAAGAGTTTCCCCAAAGAACGTCATGATAATAAAGGCTGTGAATGTAGCATTTGGGTTATAAAAGTTAATAACACAGAATTGGATTCACACCGAGTTCCACTCATCTAACAACACTGGTTTATTCATGCAGCTAACAACTGACTTTCACAGTCTATGATGTAACTATGTTTGGCAAATAGCCTATTTTCAGCTTTTACACTGATTGGGCATCAACACTCACTTGTTCTCCAGAACATTGGAATAGACAAGATTAGAAAATGTATTTAAGGTCCTCAGAATATTGTCCTTTATGTCCTTGTTTTCAGCCCCATGCCACCTTTCCCGCCCTGACCTGGGTATTTGGACAGTTCGCCAGAGAAAGTGTCTTGTTTTATTTGGAATGAGAAAAGACCACAAATTAAATTCGGTATGTTGCACAGAGGGCTTAACCTTCCAAACGGCAAGAACTGTTCGTGTTCATAATTTTCTGTGTCCTGTATTGAATTGGCTAATCCCCAGAATCTTAGTAGCATGGCAACCAGTGGAGGAGAATCTGGGCTATCGACACAAACTCCCAGACCCGATATTTTCTAAAGGCACACCCAAAAGATAATAGGTTCAGTGTAGTCATATCATGTCTTATCTGTTTGGTGTTCTGTTGAGATGCATGCTAAAATCCTAACAGGACCACCATGGTTGTAATAGTGTTCCACAGTTCTAAACTCCTGACCGGGGAAATCCCATCAATTTTCCTCAGTGAAGTGATAGAGGTGTTCCTACCCTATCTGATATAACGGTTGTTAGGATGTGTGCCTTCCGGGATCTGGAATGTCAACATAATGTACTGCAGAGCTTGTTCCTTTTATTTGCAGCGATGGGCTGTTCTTCTGGCTGATGGGTGTGCCATAGGGAAAAACGTTAACTGCATCCAGTTACGAAACTATTCTCATCTGGGAAAACCAGAAGCTTAATCTCCAAATTAGATTCTTATCCGCTGAAAACCTAAAACAAACCCCTATCCCTTGATGCCCAATAGTATAGGAATCTTTTTGCCATTAACTTGGGCTCAGTCTGGTCCAACATGTCAGCATCAAGAAATCTCCTTGATCAAACGACCCAGTTTAGTTTCATACTCTATAGCACCAATATTCTATACTCAAATATTTTGGGAGAAGAGAATTCCTAAACTGCTTTGCCACCATGGTGCACAAGGATTTTGAAAATGTTTGTAGGATTTTGGAAAATAATGTGGAGTGTGGATGAGAGTGTGGATGGGAGTGTGGATGGGATTGTGGATGTGGAGTGTGGATGGGAGTGTGGATGGGAGTGTGGATGTGGAGTGTGGATGGGAGTGTGGATGTGGAGTGTGGATGTGGAGTGTGGATGGGAGTGTGGAGGGGGGGGTCAATGGGGGGGGTGGATCGAGAATGTCGACGGCAAGTGTCAATTGTGTAGGGTTTGTGTAGGGGAAGTGTGTGTG
>JACXGK010001995.1:0-33011 GCA_016801125.1 Novumbra hubbsi | reverse complement strand
CCAGTCAGTGTCCTATTTCAATAGGCTGTGAACTGAGTGCACTATAATTAACATAGTTAATTAAAATAAGTAATTAACCATGTCCTCAACCTCCGTTGGTCATAAAAGAACTGTAGAGACTCACTGCTAACATACTACTAAAGCAGCCTAGCCTTGAGACTTTAAGAGGATAAAGCTTTTCTTCAACAGGAAATGTAATTCAAGCAGTCCTAGAGAAAAAGCATGTCACCACTGTGGCGATGATTCATTAAAGTCTCTTCTGTATGGAGGCTTGCACATTCACAGAAAGGCATGCAGGAAATTATATGAAAGACAAATTATTTGTCTGACCTCAAATCTATTGTGGCAAGCACTATAAGTGGCTGATGAAATGAGAAGAGGTAAAATGGCAGGCACTAAAACAACATGGTATACTGCCTGACAGTGTTAGCTATCATTACTGGAGTATTCAATTCAGTTCTGCAGCATTTATTTTGTAAATACAAATGGTAATATACATAATATTGTAATCAGTGTGGTGTTTTTGTGGTTTACAAAACAAAACCAGGAATACTTTAGAATTTACTGCTGAAATATTTAGAATAAAGTAATATTTATTATTCACTGTAGTGACACTAGAGCTTTCTCTTTAAAGAAAACCACTGGAGAAATGTAAGAACCTGAATATGGTTTACACTACTGTTCCTTGTTTTCCAAAGAAAAGCTAAATTTTGTCCAAACAATAACAAACAATTTATCAGAAATACAGTAGATATTGATAATGTTGAAAATGTTTTTTTTTTTATGGAATATCTACAAGGGTGTACAGATGCTCATTATCAGCAACACTGTGTTCCAATGGCACGTTGTGTTTGCTAATCCAAGTTTATCATTTTCAAAGGCCATTTAATCATTAAAAAAAATGTGCAGTTATGTAAGCACAGCTGAGATCTGTTAAAAACTGGCCTTTAGACTATTTGAGTATCTGGACCATCAGCAAATATGCGTTCAATTACAGACTGAAAGCGGTCAGAAACAAATAACTTACTTCTCAAACTTGTCAGTCTATTCTTGTTCGAAGAAATGAAGGCTATTCCATGTGACGAATTGCCAAAATCCTACAACACTGTGTACTACTCCCTTCAACAAAACAGTGCAAACTGGCTCTAACCAGAATAACTAGAAGGCCCCGATGCACAACTGAGCAAGACATTAGTGTTTAGTTTGAGAAACAGGCTCCTCACAGGTCCTCAACTGTGGCAGCTTCATTAAATAGTACCCGCAAAACACCAGTCAACAACGTCAAAAGTGAAGAGGCAACTTCAGGGTGCTGGCTTCATAGGCAAAAAGACCACAGACAGTGGACAGAAGATTGGAAAAAAGTGGACAATGACCAAAAGTGGACAATGACCAAAAGCACAGCTCTAAACTATGCAAGACCTATTTAGAGAAGAATGTAGCTTGACACATTATATTCAACATTATAGGTTTCTCAAGTGTAATATACACAGTGCTTGACTTGAGCCGGAACGGTTTGGAACGGCGTTTTGGTATATCTAATTTGAGGCAAACAGCATTCTGGTTCCTTTTTTAGGCAAAAGAGCAACATTCATATTATTAACATTAATTATTAACATTCATTTTGATGAACGTAGTCTGTGCCTTTTAGCAGTCTCTGATCTTATTTTATCCCAAGTCAAGTGCTGAATATACTCCATCACAGTCTATAATGTACTACACAATGATACAGTAAGTATGGCACCCATTTGGTGCTAAGTATTCTTCAGTATTATACCGTTTATTACAAAAATGACAGAAGTACAGTGAACTTTTGTTTTCATGTGGGAGGTCAATCTTATGAGAAAAAAGATAAAAGGATTAACACTCTTGCATGTCTCTCAGGACGTTTATTTCCCATGCATAGTTTGGACAAGTGTGTAGTGGAACTTGAAATTAGAAAAAAAAGAAATCTGACATTCATTATTACTTTTCCATTATTGACATTTGGAATCATTCAATAAATGCTTTCAATTAAACTTTAATTAATGTGAAAAGGTTGAAATTGATCAAGTCCTTCAAGGAATGGGTTTGGACAAGGAAAAGTGCTGTAAAAACATAAATACATTACAAAAAAGCTTCTAAAACTAAAACATTCAGCACATTTGTACAACACAGTGCAATATAAAGGGGACATTTAAAATGTTTCTCAGCACTGCATTCCTCCATGTGTGACTTGTTGAAAGTGCTCATCTCTGTTAGAAAAGAGAAAGCAGTTAAATTGTAAACACTCTTTGAGAAAGATATGACTGATACAGCACTGTTCAAAACCACTACAGAGCAAAATTACTTGGCTTTCCTTTTTCCCCACCATTTTGTTTTTCCAGTTTTTAGAGCAGAGAAACGTCTGCCTGTGTAAGACAGGAGAGGAACAACCAGAAGTAGCATACAGACCCATTCAGATCATCATGAAGGTGAGGACCGTGGAGCACATCACAAGCTAACTCAACTCTATGGTAAGGCTGTGCCAGTGTTGCCAGTTCTGACAGGAAAGATTGCATCTCGCAGGTCTATTTAACACCACTCTGCAAACCAGGGATGTACGTATTTTAGTTGTCTACCACGCGTCTCTCTCTACAATCTTTGACATTTGACTAATGTCCCTACCAATATCCGTTTTGCCTTCAACGTGTAGTTTTGCTTTTTTATTTTTTACTTCATTACCGGAAAACCCCAATTTGAACGAGCACACCCACTTGAAAAGGTGTGAAATAATCTACATAGATTCGAATGGATCCCATGACTAATTTATACATGTCAGATGGTGGTGTACCAGCAGCCACACAGCAGCGGTTTAGTATGTTGATTCAGTGAGGGTTTAGTATGTTGATTCAGTGAGGGTTTAGTATGTTGATTCTTTAGGTCAGGGAAATGATCCATTGAGATCATCCACGTGTCTTCATCCCGGCACTGAGAACCAGTCACCAGCACCACCAACTTGATTCCAATCATTTACCTGGCAATATAGGATATAGAAAACTCTGTGTCGTTTCCTAAATTCACAGATGAATGAAGGACAAACGAAAGAAATGCTGACAAAAAGAATAAGGTTCAGTGTCATCCCAGTGATTACTGTGAAAGATATTACATATCCACACTTACAAAAACACCATTACACACCAAGATTGAAGCGGTTCCTTCGAACAGTATGAAAAATATACAAATAAAAAATACAAAAAATATTAGACACTAGGTAGTTTTCTGTTGACTGAAATCAGTGAGGACTCAAAGATAAATATTTCACATTTCGCAATAAGAGAAAATAAAATTGTTGTTTAGGAAAAACAAACCTGTCCATTTGTAAATATTTAAATTGTAATTGGTAACCATATTTATGTAAGTCAGATAAAAATGCTTTAGCTTAGTTAGCTAAAGAACCAGTGTTCAAACAAAAGCAAATATAATAATTTGAAAACTTCATACACTATGCACAGATAGAAATAAACATGTGAAGACAGTCCACTCCACTAGAGGGCATTAAAGGACAACAAAGAGCCTTTTCAGCCCAAGAAAAGCCAGAGTTATGTTGTGAGCCAGAAATGCATTCAACAATCAAAATCAAATTAAGTGAACTGCGATATAAACAATTCAATTAATGTCGCTTGTGAGATTAAATGTTGGCTCTAAAAGTCACCTGTTCAACTTTATGTGAAGCCTGGAGGTGAAAGGCGTGGAACAAAGCAGGGCGAAGTGTCCACGTGTCGGGGACGGGGGCACAACCGTGTGTGCAGGTAGCGCATCTCAGCTCTTAGTGTAATACGAACTTTGACCCATAAGGACAAATAAGTTACCATAGTAACAATACCGGGGGCATCAGGATCCATGCAGCAACCCGTTGCCTGGGAGTAACAGTCACATTTCATACACGGACAGTCCAGAGACAGGCCCGGGCCAGGGGACCTCAGGGGACACTGTGCGGGACAAGGAGAGATCACTTGACGTGCTCGGCGCTGTGGGAGGAACAGTAGTACTTTTTGTGGGCTATGAACGTTGACAGGCTGCTAAACTTGATATTGCACAGCCTGCAGAAGCGGCTGTTGCCGTTCTGCACAGCAGACACTAGGGGGTTCTTGGGTGTGGAAGGGGCCGGGATGGCGATAGGCAGACCCCGGCTGAGGGCGGCCTTGTCTGGGAGCAGAGTGACAGCAGCCTGGTGGTTTAGAATTCCCACCTCCCTCAGGACCTCAGGCACAGGTGACACAGTCATGGGGAGGGACCTGGAGGGGGACACTGCCGGTGGGACTGCCTTGGGGGAAACGCCGCCTCCGGCATGGGGCCCCAGGGAGCTACCGTTCACCAGGGGAGAGGACGGGGAGACGGTGTCCCTTCTGACCCGGCCGTTGGCGCTCTCCCTGCGGGTCCGGAGGGACATCTTTGTCGGGGTGGTGGGGGTACCATCCCTGGGGCTCAGGCTGGGGCTGACGACCGCCGGTTGGGCCTCCAGGCTCAGGACCAGGCCGTGTCTGGATCTGAAGTGCTCCACCAGGTCACAGGTCACCGCCGCATTAGGGGGGCAGTAGGGGCAGACCACTGCGGGGGAGCCCGGGCATTTGGCCGCAGGTCCGCTGTGAGGTGACGTGGCCTCAGAGCCGGGTAAGGAAGAGGGGTGCGGGCTGGGCGAGTCCCCCTGGGGAGCCTTCTCCGCTGGCAGGCCTTTGGCGTCGAGGAGGAGCTCCGGCCGCTCCAGGGTCCGGCTCTTGGGGGAGGCGGAGGCCGGCCTCTTCAGCCGGTGGATGGTCTCCAGGGTGTGTGGCTGCAGGGTAGTGGCCGGGCAGTAGTAGGTCTTGTGGGCCAGGTAGTTTTCAATGCTGTTGAAGCTGATGCTGCAGGCGGTGCACTTGTGGTAGTCGGTGAGGGGCAGGGCCGGGATGCTGCCCGCCCGCGGGGTCTCTCTCAGACGGGGCCTCTTGCTCAGGTCGATGGGGCCGTCGCCTTCGGGACTGGCACTGCGGGAGGTGGCTGGACGCGGGGCCAGAGCTGGGGCGGGGGCCGAGGCAGCGGGCTCCTGCTTCATGGCAGGACGCGGGACCGCAGCGGAGGCCAGGGCTTCGGTCCGAGCCATGTGGATCTCGTACATCTTTTTCCTCTTGCGCGTGCGGATGGGCTGAGGCAAGAAGGCGGCCTTGCCTGCGCCAGACCGCTGGTTGGACGGGTCGTGTCGCGAGGCGCAGTAGAAGCGCTTGTGGACGGTGTAGTTCTCATGGCGGCTGAAGTGAATGTTGCAGGCCTGACAGAAGGTCCTGGTGGGGTCGTCTTCCTGGTCCTCCGCCGAGCCGCTGGGGCTTGGGGTACCCTCGCTGGCCTGGCCTCCTCCTCCGGCGCCCTCCCCCTCGGAGGAAGACGAGGACACAGCCTCCTTTGCCCCCGGGTTCTCGCTCTTCACCTCCACCAGCTGGCCCTCCGTGGCGGTGCAGCCCGGAACGGGGTTGGCGTCACTCGGGGAGGCTGAGGCAGCACGACTACTTGACCCAGCGGGAGGGGACGAGCTGTGGCCCACAGAGGGGACCGCAGCCCCCGAAGTCCCCTCCTTCACGGTCCCAGGCGCCTGATCTCCCTGCTGGTGCCTGCTGGAGCAGTACAGCCTCTTGTGCACGTAGAAGTTGTTGATGTTATTGAACGTGATGTCACACTCGAAGCAGGTAGCACCTTTGTGTACGGTGCCGGTGGTCCCTGCGGGGTAGAAGGCGGGCGCCGCCCCGGGGGCAACCTGGCCCTGCTTCAGTCGGCTGTGAACCATCTCCGACATCTTGGCCAGGATCTCCGAGGCCTGGGGCAGGATGGCTGCCTCCGGGCTGAACATGTACTGTGGCAGGAACACGTTCCCCCCGGGCATCAACGAGCCATTTCCCCCCGGGTGGGCGGGGCTGGAGCCGGGGGTTGGACTGGTTGGCTCTGCCTTCACGGTCACACGAGAGGGACTTCTGGGGGAGGTGGAAGTCTGAGAGGACCCGGGGCCCGTCCGTACGTGGCTCTGATCCTGCCGCTTCGCCTCCTCGCCTTCCCCCACCGTCTCCTGCCCGTCGTTTTCAGAGTCCGAGCGCGGCTCTTCTTTGATCCTCACGTCGGCGGGGAGGCGGCCTGCCGGGGAGCTGTCCCGTGGTGTGGCTGAGCTCCCGTTGGCCCCGGGGCTGGAGGAGTCCGGGTGGGGTACGCAGGCAGGGGGCTCCCTGTCCTGGTGCTCAGGCGGGTCGGCTGAGGAGGGGGTGCTCTGTCGGGGAGTGGGGCTCCTCTCGGCCGGGACCCTGACCTCCAGGTGAGTGCGTACGTGCTGCTGGAGCTGGGCAGGAGAGTCTGTGATGTGGCCACATAACTGACACTTCAACACAACACCAGAGTCCCCCGGGCTTAGACCTGCCACAGACGAAAAAAAACAGACACATGATCACAAACGACCTTCCCAATAACAAACACGACACAGCATCACTCTGACGGGCAACGCAATCACAGCAGAACAGCCGCCTCTGGACAACAGCCACGGCTCGGCGCGGTTACCTGTGGACAGGGGCAGTTTGGGCATCCCCGGCCCGGGGGAATACACCTCGCTGTGCGAGCCAGGCTGACACACCATGTGACTGGTGACCAGGTGGCTGTACAGGATGTCCCTGGTGGTGGAGACGAAGCCACAGCCGTGACACACGCCGTTCTGCGTGTCCGTGTGCACCTTCAGGTGACGCTCGCAGTTGGCTTTGGTGGTGAAGGCCGAGAGGCAGATGAGACACACGAACGGCCGCTCCCCTGCAGGGCACACACGGCGAAACGCAACGCGGGTTAAGCGCGACGTCAGCGACCGGAGGGGGCCCTCTGCGCACTGACTAACCAGCCTTACCGCTGTGGGTCCGCATGTGGATCTCCAGGGAGCTGGCACTGGGGCAGCTCTTGTTGCATTGCGGGAAGGGGCAGACGCGCTCGTTGGGGTACGACTCCTTGGGCTTGTCCTGCGGAGGGGAGGAGGAGGCCGGCTGCTTCTGCCGGCTGGCACAGTAGTACATGAGGTGGGCCTGGAGGTTCCTCTCGCTGCGGTACCAGATCCCACAGTCCTTACACGGGAAGATGTCCTCTGGATCAAGCAAACACAAGCACAGCCGTTGGTTGACAAGCTCGGCAACCGTTTCTCCAGTGAGACCTATGCTAACCAAGTAAGTGGGCGGCGTGAGGTCGTTCGTTCAGAAAGCAATTTAGAGTGTTGTTAATTGTTTTTTATTGGTATTCACAGCTATCGGTTTCTCCTATGGCTATGGAGTTGAAAACATATTTATAATGTGTTTTGATTTATTTTAGAACAATATATATTGTGTACACTGATGCTCAGGCAATATTTGCGCAATTTGTTAAATACAAAATCTAATGATGCGTAGTGTTCTAGACACTGGTTCCACACGACACGGTTCCCCCCCCCGTCCATGTACCCAACGCGTTCATGAGTACACGGGTCACCAGCATGCGCATACCCCTCCTTCGCCCCGACCACACAGCGCAGAGCCAGCAGTACCCCTCCTTCGCCCCGACCACACGACGCAGCGCCAGCAGTATCCCTCCTACGCCCCGACCACCAACGCAGCGCCAGCAGTACCCCTCCTTCGCCCCGACCACCAACGCAGCGCCAGCAGTACCCCTCCTTCGCCCCGACCACACGACGCAGCGCCAGCAGTACCCCCCCTTCGCCCCGACCACACGACGCAGCGCCAGCAGTACCCCCCCTTCGCCCCGACCACACGACGCAGCGCCAGCAGTACTGCTCCAGGGTCTCCAAGGCAACAAGAGCGGTGGTGTGACAGAGCGGCCCACTGCTGGCGCGGGGTAATCACACTGATCTGGTGTCAGGGCCCGTGTTCAACAGGCTTCCGCTTGATAAGGTCCATAATTAACCGAGGTCGCGCACGGCGCTCCAGCGGCTGTGAACGGGGATACGGCTGATCGTGTTTTACCCTTTAGCTTCACTTGTGGGGACTAATCATGCGCTCATCGCAGCGTGATCACGCCTGCGTCGCATGCCGACAACACAACACTGCCGATGGGGGACCTTTCCGAAGGGGCATGAATGCTATTGCCAGGCGGTCTGCCTCGGAGGCGAGACAATACTGCCACCCTGTGGTTGACAGGGGAAACCTGGAAGTGCGGGGAACTGTTCGCTCGCGCAGTGCACAGCTCCACACACACCGTACACACAACTTGAAGATAAAGACGGACACATTTGCATGTACACCCGCGCTTGGGCGGCAATGCAGGCCCCAACAGACACACACACAGAACAAAATGACCCCTCATTAGAAATTATTCTTATCATGCTGAGGCGTCTGACATGCTGACACTCACTGTTTACAACCGCTGTGGCCAAAATGGCCGCCATCCCAGCCTGCTGGGGGAGGAGCTGTATCTCTGAGTGGAGAGATGCTGGGTAGACACCTCTAGGCTCCTCCTTCACCTCTACATCTTGGGTCTGAGGGGGGGAGCGCTGCTTCGCAGAGGGGACAGCCAGTGTGGCCAGCAGCCCGTCCCCGGCGGAGATGTCCCGGGTCACCTTACAATACAGCTCCTGTCCTGGAAGAACAGAGAGAGACAAACAGGGAATATCACCTCTGGTCTGGGGCTAATAGTAATAAGCACAAATCTCACATCCCACACTCCCAAGACACACCTGAAAGCCCCAGCTCAACCACATTTTCTTGGGACTCTAGTCAGAATGTCTGCTTTCAGGCTGGGGGGAGGGTGGGGTCAAGGCCGGGGGATCAGCCAATCCGGAAGACGACCCCAGTGCAATCTGGGTTTACTGCCTTACTCCAGGTGCTGGGCAACCGGTTCACAACCAGTTATTAACAGCGTTGTTCGCTGTGTAACTTACATGCAATGCAGGCACAGGCTGCTACTGTTCCATGAGGTGTATATATAGGGGATAAGCCGTACCTGTTTCAATTGGCCAAGTTCAAAGGGAATTGAAACCCGCATCGTACTGTGTTTTTTTTTCTCACGGTCGTGGCAGAAAATGAACACCACGTACACACATCACCCCTGGGTCAGGGGGCAGAAGCGCTCACACACACACCTGGGGCACGTAGCGAAACACAGATTGGTATCATACTGTACGGTATCTGAGGAATGCATGGTTATCTAGCAGGTCAACAGATCTCTGTTGTCGCACGGATCAGAGATCTCTGATTGTAATATGCTGTGAAAAGGCAGGTGCAGTTAAATGACTGAGATGTGACAGTGTAAATATGGTGCAATTCACAATATGGGCCAAAGTATTTGAACCCTGTAACTCTGACTTTTTCACACTACTTGTTATGTGACATCATTGTTCCTTGTAGACTCGAAATGTCATTTCTTGGCATGTGCCAACCTGGCAATTCACTAGCTAAGAAAAAGGGTCCTAAAACTTGCCTTAGAAAATGCTTAATAAAAAAGGACACTGAGAATAGGGACTAAGCAAAAAGTGATACAAACAAAACAACTAACTTTGAAGAGCGAACCAGTAGTGCTTCAACAGCGTAATGCTTCAGCCAAGCACTGCTCCAGCAAGTCCTAAATATCAACTGAGCCAGGACAGATGAAACACCTTCTTGACCCTGAGTCAATAAGGTGTTTCCCTCCTAACTTAGTTTCCAGAGAAAAAGGAAACAGGATGTTTTCTTTACAGTTTAAAGGGCTGTAGTAGAGGAAAACTGAGGAAGGATCAAAAGCATTTCAGGTTGATAATCAACGGCAAATTCTAGACAAAAAGAAAAAACTCCTTCAAACTGCTTTCTGACATTACAGCACCAAACAGGTTCTTTAGCGACACAGCACTGCGAGTGGACCGTGTGTAGTAACTACCTTGGCTGTAGATGGAACAGTTGGCGTCTGTGGCTTGGGAGGTTAGCGGGACCCTGCTGAGCCAGCAGGCAGCATCTTCACAAGTCAGAGACGACGTGGAGCCCTGCGGACAGACACAGAAACACAGACACGTTCAGGCATAGTGTTACCGCTTTAACACGGAGTGAGGCGCAGCCAGCGCCTGATCTGCAAGCCATCGGGACCGTTTACCACACTTGACCTGGTCCGGCCACCTAGACTGACATCTGGGCACACATGAACCCCTCCGTTCATCAGACACATGTACGCACAAACACTACAGGAGTATTTCTTTCTATACCTTTTTAATGATTTACATGCAGGTTTTTTTTTCCCCTTCATTATTATTATTATTTGTATTTCTTTCTCCAGCGTGGATGAACTAAGTAAGTAAGAACTTAGTGTGTCCTGTGCAGTGGACTAATACAAATTGAAAGACTGACAAATTAATTTCATACCTATTAAAAGTTGAAGGTAACAAAGAATAAATCCAGAAAACAATTTTTATTAATAACCAGTAAACATACTGTACAAAAAAGGGAGGGACTAGCCTTTTCCAGAAGTAAGGGACATCCACTTGTCATTAACAATCAGAAGCATAGATGGATAGGAAGGGTTCATGGACTGAACAAAGACACACAGAAAAGCGCAATAGCCAGCAGCAGGAAAGAAGAGAGGGAAGGAACAGAAAGACCCCAGGAGAGATGAGAAGAAAGGAGACAGGATGAGCTTGTAGTGTTCCTTTTCAGCCGGACACAATCTCAGGACTCAAGCCTCTCTCTCAGTACATGATAAAAGATGTGTGAGTAGAAGGAAGTCATACTCTGTCCCGTGTGTGTGTGTGTTTGTTCTGGACTGTGTCAGCAGGTCTGCTCATGTGTGAGTGTTGCTGTAGCCAGGGGAGACCAGACAGAGGCACACACCTGTGCTGTCCTCTGCACAATCTTGTCTTTGTTCACTTGAGGCTCACTGAGCATTCCACCTGACAATCACTCCTAAAGGCTTATCAAGAGTCGGCATGATACACACACGTATACAGACACACAATATGTACCTGTCTGTGTTAAGGTACAGTTAAATATATTCCACGGTACATCTAGGAGAGTATGTAGTAAAACCATAAAGACAGTAGCACTAGGCTGTGCTCCAAAACTGCAGTATAATAATTCCAACTGTCCTGAGGCCAAACCCTACTCTCTGTCTCCACAAGGTGGCAGCAGTAACTCAGCAGCACTCTGGCCAGAGTGTTTCAGGAGCTCCACACCTAGTCATCCAGTCATTCAGTCAGTCAGCGACAGCCGGTCTGATAGCTAGTCTGTTACCCAAGGTACTGAAACATTTTTAATATAGATGTATGTTCAAGGAATGGAATGAGTTAGGATGTGTGGACGACAGTGGAAAATGTTATTTCTGAATCAGTACCTTTTTGCCTGAATACACCGCATATTGTATTTCTGGCGGAACTTGCGCTGATTTCATGATAAGGCTTAGTTTGTTTTAATTTGTAACCCAATGCTGAAGCCATCTGAGCTAAGTGCTGCTAATTTGTGTATCAGACATCTATCATGATGCTTTGGAATTCACTGAAGGAAATTGTCTGGAAAATCTTGACACAAAATGTTTGGATGTGAGACCGAAAAATTGTTTCCCTACAACAAAGCCCATCAGTAGTTCCGTACAGTATAAATAAACTTGATCCAAGCTTTTATGGCGACCCCCATCTCTCTCTGAGAGGCGGGCAGGGAGGGCGCAGGGTGAAGATGAGAAGGAGATGGGAGTTTAGCAGGCTCTGACCAGGCTTTGGGCTTTGGCTACACTGGGACTTACCCATGGTGAGATAATGAAAACTAAAAGGCAATGGGGCAAGATGGCAGTTTGATTAGGATGTGTAATTAACAAAGCCAACAGAGGCTGTGGCGCCAAAGATGGTGGAGTTAAGAGGAGCAGCGAAGCCTCTAGTACCACGTAGCCTGGAGGACATCTTCAACAATCACAGCGTCAAATTAAACAAACAGTCGGCGCTCCGAACGCATTGTAACACCTGGCCACCGCTATCCCGGAATGGGAAGTGGCCACCTCCTATTCCTAAGGAGGTAGAGACGGTGAAATTGGGAGCGGGTAGAGGAGAGGAGGGCTAAAACGCGGAGAGGAGAAGTGAACGTGGCTCTGCGGTGCCAGCGTTCACCCTGGCGGTCTCCCTGGGACCCAGGCACTCTGAGAGCGTTTTAAGCTCCTCAGTCAGGGAGTCTTTGAGGCGCAGTCTAAGCCCCCTCGTCCGGACCCTCGTCCCTCATGAATATTAATCAACCCGGCCGGGCTTTAATCTGCCTGATCCGCTCACTGCTGCCGCCGAGACGATAGCGAATCTAATTATTTGGTCTGATATTAACCACCACCACACACGCCAGCCTCACCATACCCACCTTCGACACACACACACACACACACTCGCAGGTTCAGTGCGCATGCACCTCACCACCCCCACCCACAGCACCGCCTGCGACGCCCGTTCCTTATCACTCCCAAAAACGCCCTCCTCTCACAACGATAAAACTGAATGCAAATGATGCTCGGCTGATTTACTTTCTCTATTCATTCATTCCGCAGCCCGGTCGTTGCCGAGGAGAAATATGAATACAGAATTCTCCCCAGACACTCTACTACGGGTGTGGAAATGACGGAAGACACCTCTCCCTAAACTAACCCCAAGTCTGACCCGAACTCAGATCAATTTAACTATACAGACTGAGCTAAAGCAGAGGAAATAAGAAAATGCCTCCCTTGACTTTCCAGTAGATTAGAAGATTAAGCCTTGATACCACTGGCAACTCTTTAGAATAGCTTTACAGTGTATGGACTATGTAGAACTTCATACATACGCCCCATTGCCACCAAATGATCTGAATATTCCCTGGAGTTTAAAGCAATTACATGGGAATATGGTTATATGTGCACCCAAGAGAAACCCAATGGATTGATAACTCAATAATACATTTATTTTTGTAGCGTGCATCAATGATATGATGTCATCCAAATGTTTGTGCAGGTCTGAAAAGGACACAGGGAGGTAAAGAAACAGGAAGGTTGTTCATTTCCTTTCCTGGCCTTTGTAGTCTCTATGGTCTCTGACCTCACCATACATGTAGACCTCCTGACTCCATTATTCTTGTAGACCTCCTGACATCATCATATATATAGACCTCCAACTTCATTATTCTTGTAGACCTCCTGACATCATCATATATGTAGACCTCATGACTTCATTATTCTTGTAGACCTCCTGACCAGTGACCGGTTCATCCGTTTTCCCTCTTGCCTAATTTTCTCATCCCTCTCTCTCTTCAGTTTGGTATTGCTAATCACAATCTTGCTCATCCCTTTCTCTTTCCCATTCCTCTCCCCTCTGCCTTCTCTCTCTCTCCAACAGGAAATGGTTTCCTTCCCAAAAACGTGGAACGGAGGGGGTTCTGACTGTCCCAAACAAAGAGGTCACTGTGTGAATCCCTCCAAAAATACAGAGAAGAAAAGGAAGGAAGATTAACATCAGAACTCTACTCTCATCCGCCTCTCACACACACATTCTCCCTCCGTCAACACACATGTGAACGCACACACGCGGCGTTCGACTGTCACACACACACACCTATTAGTACAATTGCTCACTGAATATACAACTATACTAGTAGCTACCACGCTCAGCAAGCAAACACAGCGAAAGCCATTCCCCTAAACTGGTGTGCTCACCCACGGCCACAGACATCTGCATACACCTCCAAGAGAAGAGGATTCGAGTTTGATGAGCTGCATGCAAATGACATGTAAAAATATAAAACTGCGATACTTAAAAACGGGCGAGATAAGACATTTGAAAATGAGGCACTCTTGGAAAGCAGGCTCCTGAACTGCCGCAGATGAGCTTCCGAGATAGAGGAAGGTTTTCCTTCTCTTCTCTCCTCCGCACTCCCTGCCCTGCAGAAGCCAGCACAGATGACAGCCAGATGCAGATACTAGCCCAGTGGAAGGGACTGAGTGATGAGAACACCGACCCCCCCCCCCCCCCAATCGACTCCATCTTTCCATCTCTCCATTCCCACCTCTTTTCATTCCCTCTCTCTTCCTCCCTGGCACGGCCTTCGTCCTTTCGCCTCTCCGCCTGCCCTTTCGTTCAACAGGGACTGGGGACCGGACATGGGTATCCTAGCGGCTAAGCGGGCCTTCGGGGGGTTTCCAGACCCGGGGTCTTTCTGGATGCCTCGACGTGAACTTGGCGACGTCTGCCACGGTGAATCGAGATCAACTACGCTCAGTTTCACGTTATTATCGTAGGCATTCAGAAGCAGATCCAGAGGCTGACAAGTGCTAAACGACAGATCGCGGGTCTTGTGGAGTGTCGGTTTTAATTAAGATCTAATGGAAGTGGGCGGGGCGCTCCTGAGTGCCAGAGACTCTGTTGATGGTTTCAGATCAACCGGAGAGATTCACAGAGAGGTAAACAAACAGAGAGGGGAGAGAGCGAGCGGGTGCTCACCTTCACACGTCCTTCCTAGGGTACGATAGAGCGGTGATGGGGAAACTCCCCCAAAAGTGGGCTTGAAAGCCGTGGGTGGCGTGTCTTATCGTTGGAGTTCTCCTGGAGAGATTATTGGGGGATTAGTGCGAACGGTTGTTTCTAAAACATGATGAAAAGACGTTCCGCGTGTGATAACGCTTTGAACTCCACACTCCGCTTCTTCTAGGATCATGCCTTCAGGCTTGGTTTCCGTGAAAGACAGGAGGGGCTGTGCTCAACAGAAGCCAGTATTGGGGGAGTGTCACCGAACCTCAGGCTGAGCTGTGGCATGATGCTCGTCCTCATGTCGAAGCATCGCTAGAAGATTGTCATTTCCAAGATAACTTCAGACAAGAAAATTGTGTTGCACAGGGATGTGCTCAAAAAGCATCATTAATGTCTTGCATTGTTGAACCATTAGACAAATGACAAGGAAGCAGAGTGCTATATTGTTACAAAACTGTAGAATCTGCTAAATGTTAACTTGACATACATAAAATATAATTTAGTAGTTGTAGACGCAGACATATTTGTTTTGTATTAATTGACTGAATATTGCAATATTGAAGAATATCCTGTACAACCCTGTTTCCTCAACAAATGTGATATTGCAAATAATTTAACCCTATAAACTTAATTGAAAATAGTACAAAGACAACATATCATATCATGTTGAAACTTGTTTTTGTTTCAAAGAAGTTAGGCAGGGGCATGTGTTGCATCTTCTTTTCTTTTAACAATGCTTTGCAAATATTTGACAAAAGAGAGGGGACCAGTTGCTGTAGTTTTGTGAGTGAACCGTTTTCCCATTCTTGTTTGATATAGGAGGATTTGAACTGTTCGGGGTCACCTTCGTCATATATTTTGCGCCAAAAGTTTTCAATGTGTGACAGGTTTGGACTGCAGTCAGGCCAGTTTAGCAACTAGACTATTTTATAATGAGCCATGCTGTTGTAATACGTGCATAGTGTGGTTGGGCATTGTCTGGCTGAACTACGCAAGGCCTTCCCTGAAATGAATGTCTGTGTGGCAGCATATATTGCCCTAAACCTGTACATATTGTTAATAGTGACTTCACAGATATGCAAATCACCCAATTCATGTGCAATAATGCACCCCCATACCATCATGGATGCTGGGTTTTGGACTGACCAGGTGGTCTCTCTCCTTTTTAGCCAAGAGGACACGGCATCCACGATCCCAAAAATAATTTTAAATATGGATTTGACAGACCACAGGACAGTTTTGCCCTTAGTCTCAGACAGATCCTAAATGAGCCCAGGCCCAGAGAAGGCAGGGGTGGTTCTGGATCTTTTTTATATCTAGTTTCTTCTTTGCATGGTATATTTTAAACTAGCAATGTACTACGTTTTCAGACAATTGCTATCAGAAGTGTTCTTGAGCACATGCAGCGATGTCCAAAACAAAATCTGTTTTTATTGCAGGGCTGCCTGAGAGCAGGAAGAACATGGCAAAACAGTCTTGTTTTTCGGCCTTGTCCCCTGCGTACAAAGATCTATCTAGATTATCGTAAACGTTTAATGATATCAAGTACAGAAGATGATGAGATCCTCAAACTCTTTGAAATTTTACATTGATATGTACATTTTTATTGAATGTAGGGATTTAATTATTAGCACATCATTGCTTTGGACACCTTGGGGTATTTTCACTTGAAAAAGGCTCACCTGGAGTATTCACCAATTGGTTTTAAACACTCCCCTTATCCAAGCATAAAACAGTACTACCATATAGGACCAGTGTTTTATATTAGTTATACATTATTTTCAGGGCATTACCAATGCTTCCGTGAAAGTCAAATCAACGCATCTCGGATTGAGAATACAAGAAGTGATGGATGGAAGGATCTGGAGCTCAGATCCATTATATGTTCAAGCATAATGGAGGTTACAGATGTCAACTCTGAAAGAGGAGGCTGACAGGAGAAACCAATAAACCATATGAGACCTCTCTGAAACCACGATGTCTTTCCTAAGAAATGGGTGTGTGTTACAGTCTTTCCCAGGCCTACCCAACCTGTAGAACATGCAGGAGAAACTCGGAACAACTGCATTTGCTCTGTATTGTTTCATCAACATCTAATATTCTTAACATCACCTACCTCTGAGTACTTTCTTAGTCAGGCTAAGGAGTGACTGAATACCTTATGGTACTACCTCCACTCAATAGTGGTATCAACACATGCCAAGTAAAGCCCAAACTCAAACACTGAGGATTGTTATGAACACAGGCTCATCAAATGTGTAATAATTAGCTGTGTGATGACAGTGATCCAAACAGGAGGACGGCAATGCATTTGAACCCGCTCAATAAACCAAACTCCCAGGAATCTCAAGCAACCTAATCAGCTCATCTGTAAACGTTATTACGCCCCATACGAATGTCCAACATCCATATCAGACGGAATATATTTAAATAGATGCTTCTACACCTGTTTCTCAAGAGATGCAAATGACAGGATTTCTATGTGCCACAGCCCAGTCGGTCGGGTAATCTAATGAGGGACATCTCTTTAAGAGAGACCTGGCCTGGATATCATCTCAGTGTCCCCACCTTGTTTCCTTCCAAGTGAAGGAAACTTACAGTCATCATAATCCCCACCCATACGAAGCAATACACACACACACACACGCACATACACACACACACACACTCACCAAAAAGACCACGCCAAGATGAAGATCAGATCAAAAAACAAACAGGTCTTATATTAGCCAAGATCTCTGTTCACAGTGCTGGAGTTTTTTGTTGAGCAGTGTTTCGTGTGTGTGGGTGTCCAAGGTGAACGCTTGTCTTGTTGTGTTTCCGCGGTGGGTCCAGTGTTTAACCGTCAGCTTATCCGGCCAGACCAAACAAGACGGACATTTGGTCCGAGCGGACAGGATCGGTAGGCCCGTCGGACGAGCCAGACCGGCCGTGTGTTGCCCTCTGGCCAGGGACAGAGGGTTCCGCAAAAGCCAAGGCCTCCATCCTGACCGCAGGTCACCCCCAACGTGGGAGAGAGACGCAGGAGGGAGGCAGACTACCCTCCTCCGATTCAGCAGGTCAACAGGAAACGTCTCCTTCGGGTTCCGGAAAACATCTTGAAACCTCCTTAGTACACGTCCACGCGGTGTTCATACTGGCCCGTGGGCTGGTAGTGAGGTGCACCAGTTGGCACTCTCTTTCCCGGCGGGGTGGCTCTCGCTCTGGACCCTTTACACGGGCAGAGGATGGCTACAGTCAGTTCCAGGGAAAGCGCTACACACGAGCCGCTACACACACCAACCCAGGACAAGCGGGAACACGGTCGGAAAACATCGGGGGAGGAGCTGAGATAGAGATGAAGGCCTGGATGGCGGCTGGATGCACTGTACCGAGGGTAACCCTGACCCCCCATGACCCCCGGGACTGGAGAAGCAGGAGGATGTGAAGTGACAGTGGGAGACACGGGAGGGAAGCCAGATTAAACACCCTATCTCCCGCTGATACTGACGCTCGGCCTCCTCACTCCTTCAGCCGGCTGATAGGGGAGGAGGGAGGACGAGAGCTAGGGAGGCCCGGAGTTCAAAAGAGATGGTTGGAGACGAAAGTCATGGAAACGAGGCCTGTTTTAGACGCAGCCTCGTTCAACCTGGCAGAAGAATGAGGCGGTGTAGGAAGCGAGGAAGGGAGCTGAGGTGCCGGGCGGGGGCGTGGACTCTGATAATAAATGACATCTTAGAAATGAGACCCTATCAACCAGAAATCAATCACTGGGATATGATGTCCAAGAGGATGGCGCCACACAGAGATAAAAGACCGGCGGACGTCTGGGAGAGGAGAAGGCTGGGCTGGGAGAGGACACACGAGGATCATGGATACAGCAGACGTGTCCCAGAGACATTCCCGGCGATTCAGGTATAACAGCGTAGCGAACGACTTGTCGGGTCCCTCCGGGGCATTAACCCTTTAAAGGAAAACGGACAACACGGCTAACGGCGATATCGCAAAGGCCTGGTATATATTTCTCTTTCAGAGCACAGACGACAAAGTAACAAAAAGCTATTTGACCCCAGTCAAGAGATCCATAGTCCAGAGTTTTGTGTACGTGTGTGTATGTGTGTGTTTTGTGTATCTGATTGTGAGTGCGCAATGTTCTAGTATCTGTAGTTGGTCAGTGCCAGGAAAACTCTCCCAGCTCAACATCATATGATTAGATGGACTTTCAGCACATGATGAATATGAGACAAACCCTGAAAGACGAACTTCCTGTGTCTAACATTTCCCAAGGAAAATCTACCAAGTGATTGTCCATGAGGTTATCGGAACACTCGCAAACACACACACACACATACACACACCACAAACGCAGCACCCTGAAAGGACACACACAACCCACACAGATAATAACCTTTTCAACCCACCTCTTGACTGTGCACTTTGAACCCTGACCTCTGACACATGGGGCCTCGTTAATCAACAGTGTGTACTTTTCTCACAAAATGTTGCACATGGAGATACTAGAATTTGTCTGGACTAACTAATTGGGATTGATCAAACCTGTGCACATAACTTCTATGCGTCTCTCTATTAATAAATCGGTTTCATACTATATTTCCACTGATGCGTATGAACAATGCAACCATGACGGGAAATAGTCCTTCATTTACGTGTTATGTAGACAAACATTTTTTTTTTATGTGATTTGGTAATTTTGAAACGTGGCCTTTTGTAAATAGAAGATGAATGTCAAAATAAATCCAGCTAACTGTCTGTGATTACAAGTGTAGAACGCTGTTGTCATCATGATTGCCAAACACTGGTCTCACACTAAACTGTGCATTTAAACGTTTGGCCACCAGCAAACCCACTATTGACAGATAGTTAAACTATTTTAACAAATGTTAAACAGATTATGCTTTTCAAACATTTATTCATGAAAAATCTAAAACATTTGACACCCTTAGATTCAATAGTTCATCTTTTTTTTACATTGAATTCAGCGTACTGTGTCATGTTTGAGTGCTTTTCTGACATCCATTTCATTTTGATAGTATTAAGTATCTGGGCTTTGAGTTGGCAATTTGACAATCCATTTAGTCTTTTTGAGCCATGCTCTAGCTATGCTTTTGTTTTTGGGAACGTTGTCCGGTTGCCATGTTCGGTTCCGCTTCTCTTTAACAATATGGAATTTATGCCTCAGTAATGTCAAATTGGTCAGACCCTGAGTCAGCAAAGTAGCCTAAAACCATAATGGATCTATCTATACTCTTTATCGTTCTATGAGGTTTAAGACAAAACACCACCTTTAACTCATCTGTCCAGAGCAGATGGTAACAGTAGTTTTGGTCATTACCCAGGTGTTGTTTGGGAAAGGTCTAAATGACAGGATATGTCATTTAATAATACTAATAAATCGTGGTGGGAAAAGTAGCCCCAGCAGGTTGTAGAGTATTTCTTACAGACACGCACCTTTGACAATGGAGACCCCTGGTGTTCTCCAGCCTCTTCTGATTGGACAATCCCAGTATATGGCCCCCACAGCGTGTCAGTGGGAAGGTCCCTGCACGCCAAGACCTTGGGGTCATCAGCATCATCAGTCAGCTCCAGGTCATCTACACAGATAGAAGAGAGGGAAAAAACACAAGAGAGGAGAAAGAGAGAGAGTCATCCTGGTTGCACCATACTGGCTATAACACAGGCAACCAGACACACAGGCAACCAGACACACAGGCAACCAGATACACAGGCAATCAGACACACAGGCAACCAGAAGCCAAAGCCAGTGAAACTAAACCTAAAGGAAAACCGTGTTTTTTAAATGCATGCATTGAAAAAGAAGACGTAGAATGTATTAATAATGCCACACCTGAACTGCGATTCCAGTTCCGTAAATTCTGTTTTCTCTTTTTTAAACTTTTTTAAACAGGATAGGATAACTTTTTGGAGAACCCGGCCAGCTGTGATTCCACCACCAGCACAGCTTTGCTAGACTGAGACATAGACTGAGGCATAAGCTGAGGCATAGACTGAGGCATAGGCTGAGGCATAGGCTGAGACATAGGCTGAGGCATAGACTGAGGCATAGACTGAGGCATAGGCTGAGGCATAGGCTGAGACATAGGCTGAGGCATAGACTGAGGCATAGACTGAGGCATAGACTGAGGCATAAGCTGAGGCATAGACTGAGGCATAGACTGAGGCATAGACTGAGGCATAGGCAGAGGCATAGGCTGAGGCATAGGCTGAGGCATTGGCTGAGGCATTGGCTGAGGCATAGACTGAGGCATAGGCTGAGGCATTGGCTGAGGCATAGGCTGAGGCATTGGCTGAGGCATTGGCTGAGGCATAGACTGAGGCATAGGCTGAGGCATTGGCTGAGGCATTGGCTGAGGCATAGGCTGACAGAGCAGGCCCAATACAAAGGAAATGTTTGTCCTTCAGAGATAACTGAGGAACAAACAGGGAGTCAAGGCTTTGGGCTCCGTCTAGACCGAAGGGGGCTCGGTGGCAATCACAACACCACACGCCTCAACCCCCAGACCTCAACAGGAACACACTGAACCCGGACCCACGGCGCTGTCCACAAGCTGAGCCCGCTTGGCCACAGCGCCCGACGACAGCGTTGTGAAACCGAGACCCGCTGGGAACCGGCACCACGCAGGTCCCTCTCCCTGACTCCGTTCCTCTGTGCTCCCCTTCTCCTCGTCCTACGCCCCACCCCCCTCCCCCCCGCGCCATCCACGGGTCTCCTCCGTGGTTCAGCTTCTCTTTCGGGGGTCGGGCTAAAGTGGCGGTCCGATAAGGGTGTTTGTCTAACACTCTCCATGTCAAAACACTCATCTATCATCTCTGTATCTATCCCCAACAGAGAACAACAGACAGTCGCTGATAAAATGGCTTTCCCACAGCCAACACTGGAGGGAGGGGAGGGGTGGAAAGAGGGGGGAGACGGGCAGAGAGGGAGGAGAGAGGGACGAAAAGCAGGGGGAGGAAGGGGACAGAGAGGGTAGGCAGGGCAAGGGGGAGGGTTGGAGCAGAGAAAGGGGAGGGGGTGAAAAACTGAAGAAGCGATAGTGAGGAGATGGGAACTAATGACTGTGTGTTACTGTGTTTCTCGGTGAATGTGACCCCTGTTTGACTCTTCTCATGATGAAGGTCTCACTCAGGTGCTCTCTGACAGTTTTGCTTCATGTCCCACCAATTGACACAGCTTTAAAGTAACGATCAACCAAAAAGATTAAACAGTATGTTTTCTTCTAACCAAAAAAGAAAAAACCTAAAGAAACAAAGGCACACTGTACGGTTATTTGTAACAATGCACTTTCCCATGTTACATGGCGTCGTTTACGCAGAAGATTTTCTAGTGTGTCTGGCCTCCTTTGCAATGGGCTAAACCAGTTCGTGTGATCTTAATATTGATGGGAGCCATGGCCTAGGGTGACTTCATGAACTTCCGTTCATTCTTATGACATGATACATATTACATAGGCCAAACGTCCATGTGTCCAGTAGATATTGGCCCATGTGAATGTCTGTCCCACATCAGTGAGGCTGAAGTCCAGTGTCCAGGCCATGCTTATCTTTTATCAACCCCTGGCCACATCACACACTGACCTCCTAATCTCAACACTCCATCAATGTCCAGTCTACTGGCCTGTTATTGGCCGGGCATTGGTCACATGGTGCCTTATCAGCATGACCACCAACATGAACCTATAGTAATTGTGCAATGGTCTGCTGGGATGTTTGTGAGGGAAGGAGAACAAAGCCAGTCAGTGTTCTGATCAGTGCGCTGCCATGTTCTTCTCTCTACTGTGCCGTCGGTACCGGAAAGTTCTGGGTCGGCTCCGCAGGCAGGCAGGGCTGAGCTCTGAGGTCAGCCGCACAGACAGGTCCAACAGACAGGTCCAACAGACAGGTCCAACAGACAGGTCCAACAGGTGGCTTCAAATGTGAGATGGGTTTCATCCTCCCGCTAAGGACCGAGCGAGGGAGGGTGTGATCTCCAGACCCGTTTTAATCAGTGCTCGGTAGTAATCCCTGCAGGTTAGCACTGCGCTAGGCTACGCAGGGCCTCCTACAATCCTAATCCCCGCTAATTACCACCACCGCCCACCATAAACCTCCGTAATGACCCGGGGCTCTTATCAATAGCGCTCAGTGCCCTGCCGTTTGGCCGCTCGGCCTGATACCGGCCCGATACACTCACAGCCCTGCCGCTCCGGCAGATACCGGCCCGCTACACCCCCACCGCAACTCACAACAATACTCCCGACCGGGACCGCAGACCTTATCCATGTTGCTGCGTGACCAGTGGCTCCGGTCCTTATCAATAAGGATCCTGCAGCGCAGAGTTCACAAAGAGCGGGCGGCCGGCCTTATCAATAGAGCTCCAGTCTGATGGTGTCCACACAAAGCCTTATCAATATGGTTGCTTCTCCAGCCACCAAGGCGTCCTGTCTCATTCACAACAGCCGACAATAAAACAATTATGGTATCATTAATGAAAGGAATAACGCAATTACCAGAGGGAACCGAGGAGAGAGGCGGGGAATGACGCAACAACGAGGTACTATGTGGAACGTAGCTTTAGGCGTTCCGGTGAAGTTGTGATACACATTTAACATATTTCTGATTTATCATTCGCCTAGATCATGGTTCATCAAGCCACTTCTACTCTTCTACATTTCTTCATTGCAACCCTCTAATCAGGGAATTATTCAGACCTGAGACACAAGGTGGGTCCAATTATTGATGAGGTGGAACCGAAAAACCAGCAGGCTCCGGCCCTTGCGGGGTAAGTGTTGGAGATCCCTGTTCTAGACGAAACTCGCAGTCAGAGAGAGAACCTGTTTCATTTTTTCATCGACAAATTCCACAAACACAATGAGGGCGCAATTTATTGGCTTTCACACACATTCACTTCCTCTCAAAACCCTTCAGAGGAACAAAGGAAACAGCAGGTGAACATAGCATCCAAGCTGGGGAAAACAACAGATGCTAACAGACACCAGAAAGTGGTTAGGCGAGTCTGTCAAATAGACATGAGAGCAGTTCGCAGCACCGTGCCCTTACCTGCCCCTATGAATTACCCACATCCCTCATGGACCATTGAAACGGCCTGTTAGCTACGCCAGGTTGAAATAGTCCCCTCTTATAGAAAACCGTGGTGGCCACCACAGATCGGGGCAGATAATCCTAACAATGTACTGAGATGAAAGACACAATAGAACGCTGGTGTGCGTGTCGTCTCGAATCGAATGGTTCACGAATCGTCTCGAATTACGTGTTCGGCCTGGATTTGACATCGAACACTGAACAACAACATAACTCTGCAACAATGGCCGACATTGGGCCGGAGCCGGCCGGGGGCCTCGCGCCGCTTCTGATTGATGCACAGCAACACAAACCACCGGCGCGTTCCCGTGGCACCGGAGCTCGTCGTCAGGGATCCGTCGGGTCCCGCCACGAGTGACGACGCGCCGTGTCTGACAACCCTCAGCAGCGCGCCTTCCCCCTCCCCCCGGTTCCTCAACGCCGTCGTCTCCCCTATCAGGGCTAATTGATTTTTAAAAAGACCATTGTTGATATCAAATGAGCACATCGCTGCGGAGCCATTGATTTTTTGACACAGTACAACAGGAAATCTTTATCAGCGGCGCACTACGACCCTGCGCTAATAGGAGGGGTTTAACCTCTGCTGAATGACGAATCCCCGAGCCCTCTTCCCCTCTCGCTGAGCACTGGGTCTGCCCGGTGCTACACCGCACAGCCCATCCGAGGGGAAGCAGATGGGCCGTTGCCACAAGAGTGGCGGGCGGGAGGGAGGTCGGGTTGGGGGAGGGGGGGTTGGCTCTTCAGGCTTTTGGGACATTGATACGTGTCACGTTGCATTGTTGGGCTAATGTCGCAATCATATATTTCCGTCAAAACTCGCTCCCTGTTTGTTTTCAGCACTTTTACATCCATGCCTGACTATAATGGTGAAATATATTGCGATACATGTCATCCTGGCAACTGGGTATGATGATGTTATTGAGGTTTTTCGGACGATAACAATCCTTGTGTAGTTACACGGGGTACCCAAAGAGGCTTGGATAGACTCTACGAACCAACAGCCACATTGTGTGTGTGTGTGTGTGAGTGAGTGTGAGAGGAGAAAGTGTCATAGTGATGTTGTGGTTTTCACCCTACACCCTTGAACAAAAAAACATTTACACAATCATTGCAGCAGACCTGAAGTCCTTCCGGTCCAGCAGTAGTTCAGTTAAGATACACATTTCTGGGATATGAATCTTATGCTAAGGATGCAATAATTTCCATTTTACCCTCTGTTGCACAGTGAAGATAAGACACCTGCGTCGCCACGCTAATCAGATGAGCTTCAACAGAACTTTATCATTGACATTTACAACTGTTTACCCAACTAATTTCTCTTAACTGCACTGCTGAACTTTTATCTGCAAAATGCATACCCTAGGAAAGAGCAGATACCCAGACATGCAAATTCCAAATACGTGGAATAAGATAAAATAACTTAAAACAAAACGAGAAAAATAACTGTATGCCGGGATGGCAAGGCAGTGTTGACAAAATCCTCCAGTGGGGAAAAAAAACAAGAAATGTGAAGAATGATGACATTCACAAATAAAACTTAATTCTGAGTTCAAAAGCCCAGCATTTGAATGGGTGTATTTGCGATAAGGTAACCTGTGATGAAGATACATAACTGGCGCAGTCCCTTCCCTCGGTTTATCACTAAACCCACCGCCAACACGGGACACTTGGTAATGTAGAAAGGTAGTGCAAAGATGAAATACAACAATCAAATACACAGCCTGTCATAATAAATTGCACCTAGCTAGGCCTCAGGCTGGTTCTACGCATATGAAACATAAGCGGCCGTTTCGAGTCCCCATCGTTAGGGGGCCCCAGGCCGCTAGGGAGAGTGACTCTGCTTAGGGCCCCCAAAAGGCTAGAGCCGTCACTGGCCTATAAGAAATGTTCTCCCCGTGCCGTTCCGCCTCCAGGAAGAAGAGGGGGCTGTGAAACATCTTGTCAAACAGTGTGGAAGGATCACATCAAGACACCAACGCTACGACAAAACCCCAGCTGAACCAATAGCTGCTTTATAATAGAGGAAAAAAAGTGTGTGTGTGTGTGTGAGTTTGCTCTCAATTCACTTTTTGCCTCCATCTCTTCCAGCCTCCCCTTACTCCATTGCTACCCTTTCAGAAATTGAAAGTGGAGACCTTCCAGAAACTCACTCTGATAATCACACATAAATTAATTAGAAAATGTTTCTTGACATTCTCTCCGCATAGATGGAGGAAATAAGACTCAGGCAAAGCCACACATTTCATTGTACGGTATGTGACTTTGATAATTAATTCAATCACTAATTCGTGTCTACTTTAACAACTCCTTCCGGCATTACGAAGGACATTTCAATCATCGCTGATTGTAGACTTGGAAAGAAACGTGAAAAGTGAAAGTGTTACAGTTACATGGTCAGGGCCATCCCTTGCTACAAGGCCTAGAGGATCGCGTAACACAAAACATCGAACCACAGGCTTTAAACATGAGCCATTGTTCATTCACGGTGGGTTGTGTCTGTTCCTTAACAGTAAACAATGTTGAAACATAACTGCTGCTTCCTATAATTCATCTAGACGTAAATAATCTTCAAGCATAAACACTACTGCTTTGTCTAATACATCTATAGAGCAAGTCTTAAAACATACTAAACTACAGTGTAGCTCACTTGGCAAAATCGTGTCACCTGAAAAGCCAGGGCTGTAAGTTTCAGTCCCGTGGGGCACTAGGACAAACAATATGGAAAATGTCTGCACTGACAACACTAAATAAGAGCATCTGCCTAAATTGCTTAAATGCAGTAAGTGAATAATATTTAAACATGCCCAAGATGCATGTAATTAATCTAAACAGTAAATAGTGTTTAAACATGCTGCTGTAAAACATCTATAAAGTTAATCATATTTTAATGCTGCTGTAACACATTTATACAGCAAATAATGTATAAATATGCTGAAGCATCCTGTAATTCTTCTAAACAGCAAATGATGTTTAAACATGCTGCTGTAATATATCTAAACTGTAATCCCAGGTAAAAAACATTCATGAAGAGTCAATTGAGTCGGTTCCTATTCCACTTCATAAAATGGCTACTTGGTTACTGTGCAATTAGGAGGCAAGTGAAAGACATTTTCCTGTTTTGAGTAGTTTTATAGTCTTTCTTGGAAAAGGTTTGTAGATTACATCCCCAATGCATTTCTTAATGCACAATCTTCAAATACAGTGGGGAGAACAAGTATTTGATACACTGACGATTTTGCAGGTTTACCTACTTACAAAGCATGTAGAGGTCTGTAATTGTTATCATAGGTACACTTCATCTGTGAGAGACGGATCCAGAAAATCACATTGTATGATTTTTTTTTAATTAATTTGCATTTTATTGCATGACATAAGTATTTGATCACCTACCAACCAGTAAGAATTCCGGCTCTCACAGACCTGTTAGGTTTTCTTTGAGAAGCTCTCCTGTTCTCCACTCATTACTTGTATTAACTGCAATTGTTTGAACTCGGTACCTGTAGTAAAGACACCTGTCCACACTCAATCAAACAGACTCCAACCTCTCCACAATGGCCAAAACCAGGGATCATCCCAGAACTACACGGCAGGACCTGGTCAATGACCTGAAGAGAGCTGGGACCACAGTCTCAAAGAAAACCATTAGTAACACACTACGCCGCCATAGATTAACATCCTGTAGCGCACGCAAGTTCCCCCTGCTCAAGCCAGCGCATGTCCAGGCCCGTCTGAAGTTTGCCAATGACCATCTGGTTATCCAGAGGAGGAATGGGAGAAGGTCATGTGGTCTGATGAGACAAAAATAGAGCTTTTTGGTCTAAACTCCACTTGCCGTGTTTGGAGGAAGAAGAAGGATGAGTGCAACCCCAAAAACACCATCCCAACCGTGAAGCATAGAGGTGGAAACATCATTCTTTGGGGATGCTTTGCTGCAAAGGGGACAGGATGACTGCACCGCAATGAGGGGAGGTTGGATGGGGCCATGTATCACGAGATCTTAGCCAACAACCTCCTTCCCTCAGTAAGAGCATTGAAGATGGGTCGTGGCTGGGTCTTTGAAAAACACCCAGCATATGGGCATTTGAAAAACAGTGCTTAGCAAAGCCAACTCCAGATATTCGGTCAACTAACGGTTAGCAACTTGGCACCACGACCACGACCAACACCTCTTCCAACCAGGAAGTCATGTGGGACAATGTGTATGACGGCACACTTCCTCACCTGATGACCTCAGTCTGCTTTGCAAGCTGCATGAAGGGAGTCTCTACAGAACAATGGAGATCCCAGCTGACAAGGCCTTTCCTCTCCCTTGGTAATGCTGGTCCCACAGGGCTCCCCAGCTGCTTGCCGGTTAGCAAGCAGCACATTCAAGGACCCTAGACTATGGTAGTCAGCTTTGTGCAACAAAGGACCGCCTTACACCGCCGGGCCGTCTTACAAGACACTTAAGTCAATGTTTATTAAAATGACCAACATTTGTCAGATATTAATGAGCAGGCAAGACAGAAAAAATAGGAACATAAACAGAATGTGCTCTACCCCTCCACAGAAGCTTCAGAATGTTCCGGGGGCACTTGTGGAGCGAAACGTTTAATCACGCGACATATTACTAATAAATACTGACAATATTGATGCCCTTTGGTTTGAGCCTTTAATTTAAGAAAATAAGTGTCTCATTGTTGTTTCTAATGTTTCTGTAAAAAAAAAAATATATATATATATATATATATATATATAAAGTGTATATTCAGCATCATCACGCTACCATGTTACTTGATTGGGACAGAAAAAAAGCACAATTCAAGAAGAAACCAACGGCAACGCAGCCGACCGGTCGGCCTGTCCGGTTGAACCACAGCGCGCGTGTCAAGGCTCCGCGGCCAGCTAGAGATCTCGCCACACGTCAGACGGGGACCCCTTCAGAACACAGGCCGCGGCGAAGGGAGCCGGAGAGGGAAGCTGGCGGGTCTGGCAGGGGAGAGATAGAGGACACGGGGGTGGGGGTGGTGATGGGGGATTCTAACTGAAACACAGGGGTAGGAGAGACAGGATGTGGGCTGGCACTGCGGAGAAGCCGGGCATCTGATAGGGCCATAATCACCGTGCCACTGTCCCGGCAGCTGGCGCTAACACATCGGCGATGGGAGCAGCTGGGCTGATAGGACGGGGACAGCACTGAGAAATGTTTCCCCAGATTATAACCCGCGCCTATCAATCATCACGAGGGGGAAGAAGTGACACAGAGACAGGGTTGGGTGGAAAGAGAGAGGGGTGGAGGTTCAAGAGGAATGGAGATAGGGGTGGGGGGGGGGGTTCTGAGGATTAACTAGCTCCTTCATTATAGATAAATAAACTAAAGCAGGTCCATCATTAAATAGTGAGTTTATTCTACCACAGCGAGACATCTAATGGCCACCATATTTATTCCCCCGGAAGAGATTAAAGGGAGAGCTCGTTTGCTTAGGACGACGGAGTGACAGGCAGACGCGCACAAAACACACACGCGGCCTTGGCTGTGCACGTGAGACACGCAATGGGGGAACCATTACACTTCCCTTTCAGCCGCAGCCGAGCCACAGCCCACCACACCGTCCTGAGGTTACAGTGCAGAGAAGCTGTGGGGCCTGGGTGAAGGCCGGCCTCCGAGAGGCCAAGCAACCAATCACGGTGACTGTACCCGTCCACTGCATCCACTTGCCAACCAGAGTGCCTAAACTGGCCCAGAACTTCCGATTATGCGGGACGGCGACGTTGAGTGATGAACACGCCTAGAATGACGTAGCGTTGGTTATAAAGGATAAATGCAAGGTTTGTCCATCCTTATAGTGAGAATGTATCAAGAGTCCCAGGCTACAATTACAATATTACCCTTCTTCACTTCACCTGCTTACACCCTCTCCCCAGCCCCTCTGTCAACCCCTCACCCAATCCCTCACCCATATCCTTCATCTTAGTGCCTCACCCCATTCCTCTCTCCATTCTGTCCCCCTTGCCCCAGCCCTCTAAAGAGCAGGGTGATTTTTTTCCAAAAAGGTCATATAAAACGTTGCTAAAAAGTACTTGCTTTACTTCAGAATTGCAATTATATTTAAAACCAAAAACACATCCTTCCACTCAAGGCAAACAGTAGATATACACCCAAAATTTGGCAGAGATTCGTGGAAACTCTAACTGTACCACCACAAACTGTACTTTCCTTCTATGAAAGAATCACTTTGATTGATGGCCACAACAAACCAGTATTCTTGTCTTGACAATCAGCCACTGTATCACTACACACTGGTATGTTCAGTCATTGATACCGAATACAGACATTTGTTTTATTATCCTAAAAATAATAGTTTGCATTAGGTGTTTATGATAAGTTTTTGCTGAGATATGCAAATATCCACAGCTAATGCCCCCAACCCTCCCCTCGCCTGCTATTCGAGGCAGGGATTCAATCGCCAGAAATAACAACCCTGAACAGAAAAACTATACCAAAACCTTATTCCCATGAATCATTTAAATAACGTCCCATTAGATGTATATCGTTTCAGGAAGAAAAAAACTCTTGCTAGAGAACACAAAGCATAAAATATGACTACCATTAACATTCTGACGGAGATGAAAAACACTCCTGGTCTCAGGTGTCTCCCAACCATGCTAAATATAGGACATTCTCTAAATGCTTCGGCTACTGTACACACCCACTGTGATAGGTTCCTTCAAGACCCAGAGACGTGTCCAGATTAAAAACAAATGACATCATGCTAATCAACAACATTGTTATAGTCATTATGTATTGACTAAATTAAATGTGTGCTTTCTGACGGCTTCTCCTGTCCATTCATGCCTTGTATGCTCGTTGATTTCAGTTCCTTTTGACGGCATTATGAGTGTAAAGAATCACTTGAACCCCACTCAAAAAATACTTGTATTGTATTAAACACCATGGTGTTTGCCTTATGTGCCGTCTGACTGTAAGCACGGCCTTCTCTCTGATTCAGTTCACCTCTTTGCAATCCCTTCATTCTCTGCTGCCTGTCTAAAACTCACACTCCAGAGCTCCACTAAAGAGAGACATGCATATTCAATCCCTTTCCGCTGACAGAGAGAAAACAGTGCAAACCTTCCTATCAGACCCCTTGACTGGGCCCCCCAACCACCGTCACCAACCCCAAAGAAATGAGTTATTGATATGCCAATCACCCGTAACCCCCCCGCCCCCACTCCAAGCTCCCTCATAATTAAATATGTTTCAGAGGTAATGCCCCCCCCCCCCCACACACACGGTAAATAACAACAATCCCCATCATTATTCCCGGTCGCCAGGCCAACGCTCTATCGGGGGTCATTTGAATAACCCTGGAAGATGAGGATAGTGTAAAATGCTAACGAGGCAGGAACGCTTGCCGGTCTGCTGGGTTCTGCCGGTCCGGTTCTGCCGCTCAGTGACACTCGGTCGGTCCTGTTCTGTATGTGGGAGACGGGAGAGCCGGTCTGTGAACCACCGGGGATTACTGGGACGGCTATTTGCATATCAAGAACTCTGAGCAGAGGAAAATATCAAACCCTTCAGGCAGCAAGGTCATTCAAAAGATAATTTTTTTTTCTCCCTTCATAATATATTTTGCATATCACTCAGAAGGACACATCCTAGATTAAAAAAGCTGCTTTACCGTATCGCGCTATCCCTGCCTGACACTGGGTCCAAACCACCGCCTTCAGTTCTACACCACCACACCCTCATCAAACTCTCTTCACAACTACAGGCGGCAGCTCCGTTACACAGAAACGCCACCATTGACTAGCGCACATAGCTAGACTTTTATTAATGAAGCATTTATTTAACAGATTTTTCCTTCAACCCACAACTCATTTAAATCTTGCGAATAATTAAGGTTTATATTAATGGTTTGTAATATCAATAAATGCTACTCGTAAAGGCCATACATTGATGCTTATTAACAGGAATATAAAGAATTCAAAACACAGCAGTACGAAGAAAGTCTGGAAATGCATACACATAATGTCAGTGCCCCTGGATGAAGGAACCTGCTAATTTACCATATATATCTTTGTCCTACCAGGATAAATGACCAATAATGATATGGTCAAACCAGGATAAATGAGCAATTATCATATAGTCCTACCAGGATAAATGACCAGTAACCATTTAGTCCTACCAGGATAAATTGCCAATTATTATATGGTCATACCAGGATAAATGACCAGTTATCATGTGGTTCTACCAAGGCAAATGACCAGTTATCATGTGGATCTAACAGAATAAATGACTAGTTATCATTCGGTTCTAACAGGATAAATGACCTGTTATCAAGTGGTTCTAACAGGATAAATGACAGTTATCATATGGTCCAACCAGGATAAATAACCAGTTATCACATGGTCCAACCAGGATAAATGACCACTTATCACATGGTCCAACCAGGATAAATGACCATTTATCACATGGTTCAACCAGGATAAATAACCATGACATTGGATAAAATATCTCTCCGACTGTTAACCATTACAACAAAAAAAGTGTAGTGTCAGAAACAGAGAAAGAATTCAATATCATTTAAAGTAACTAAATGATTTTAGGTACATATACAATGTCTATCATACTTTCTGTTATCTTTGATTATATCGTGCACATTTGAAGAAGTATAACATTAAATGTATTATAATTTGCACAGAATTGGGAATTAGTTACATTGCAATTCCCCAATTTCTCCATAAATAGAAATTAAATGGAAAATATTGTAGACTGCAAATTAATGACAAATATTCATCATTGACTCATTATAACATAAAGAGAGAGAGAGAGAGCGAGCTGTGGAGGGCCCGAAGACATCATTTATGGAGACAGAATATATCAAATTTCTCACATGAAACGTGGCTGCCATGACATAAACATCTAGGAAGCCGAGAAATTGAGGGCAAGCACCAATCTCTGGCAGACAGGGGCATGACAGTCTGCATTTGTGAGAAGGAAAATAGTTCAGTTGGACAGCTTGGGAGAGCCAGAGAGAGAGAGACACAAGGAGAAAGAGAGGAAGAAAGAGACAGAGTGAAAGAGAGATATGAGATGATTTTTGTGATGTCGACGGTAAGGTCTAGCCCAAAGCCTGCTCTCTAGTCGAAACCCCGCCTGCACCCAGACAGACAAACAACCAGGCAGTAGGACAGCCAGACGACCAGCCAGGCAGTACAAACAGCCAGGGGGTAAGGACGAAAAGAGATATACGGTCAAAAAGTTCTGGGTTTTCAATAAATAAAGAGTCTGATTGGGAAAAACAGGGGTAAACTATGTGACAGTGAGAAATGAGCGGAATGCTAACACTCACGAAGACGAAGATAAAGGCCTTTTCCATACAAGCAAATGTTCCTCTCCCAGAGGCTTGTGGGAAATCTCTGAATATATGTGGAGGACTACGTTGACCATGAGGCTACTCCTGACATCCAGACAAGAAGAGGGAGAGAAGAGAAACCAGGGGAAGGAGCACAT
>JACXGK010001994.1:39013-60387 GCA_016801125.1 Novumbra hubbsi | reverse complement strand
CATATTACACGAATCACAATTTCCTGTTGTAGTCAAAAAACACCCTTCACTTAAGAATGTGTTGTGATTATTTACACCAGAGGGTTGCGAGAGCAGATGAAATATGCCCCTCTGTATTTCCACTATAAATCCCATCCATGATTACGATGATACAGTTGACAGCACCCAAGGTAACTGGCATTAGAGAAATATGATGAAGGAGGAGTTTTCTGGGCCGTGCTTATCGCACCCCTCCAGTCTTTAGAACTGCTGTAAAGGAGGTACAATGACACAGGTCATTATATAAGGTAGCCAAGGTCAAGGCCGTCAGAAATCCTCGTAGCTCTATAAGGATTAATAGCCAATACTTTGTCTCTCCTTCTTTACTGCGGTGGTACATTTCCTTCCCTGTGGTCAAGAACAACAGAGAAAATAAAAAAGCCATGACAAAAGGGTTAAAGTAGAAACAAAATAGCAGCTATATCGGTCATAAAGGATACAAACTATAATTGGGTAGCACATGCAAGAGTAAGTGATCGGCATAGCCTGTAATTCTGTATATATGTGTAGGTAAAGATAACTTCATTCTGCACGTTGGTAGTGTTTATGTTACTTCTTGCTACCCTAGCTGTGTCCTTTTCACATTGAATTTAAAATCATCCAGGAGATTATTTTTGAGTATTCATTGATTTTTAGATCAAGCAAATTAATTGTTATGTTGCTAGCTAGACATTAATTAACACAATGCCAAGACTTGTTAGTTTACATTTCTACACATGTTGGCAAGTTTTTGTTAGCGTTCTTGCTAGCATGTTGATTCCATACCATAATCTGTTTTGGCATTGTGTATTTCTCAGCCTGGATACTCTCTAACAAGAATGTTTACCAGCTTGGTAGCTACTTGATAACGTCTGATGAGCTAGTTAAATTCCTTCAATACATTCCTTTTTTCCAGCTTGCTGGCTAGGTAGGTAACGTGTACAAATCCTGTTTTTGTGTGGTACACATTGATTTACTATGAGGCTAGCTCCTTTGTCACCTAAATATACTATGATACATTGAATGTCTACTTATGTTTATGTAGGTGAAAACTAAGAATGATACACAAACCTGAGCACAACATGCCTTTCTTTGCCGCAGTTGAGATTTATGTCATGTGATAGTTTGCACTGGAAGACAAACCAAGCATGGTATTCAGACCTTACACCTCTTTGGCTAACCCTAAATCAAAAGGTTCAGAAATAGCCTGGCCCTGGACTCCCTCCTTATACCTAGAGTAAGTGAGATCATCCCGGCTAATGTCTGTATGTTGAATTTTGGGTAGCATTTATGTTGAATCAGAATGACCACAACAGACAATTTATTGACTTGAATTTGGACTCATCTTTGAAATTGTGTATCTATTGATTTTGTCTTGTGTTAGAAACCTTAGAAAAACAAACTCCTGATAACTCCAGTGACTCTGCTAAGGTGAGATATGTATACAGTGTAAATATACATTTATATACTGTATAATTCTACACCTACTCAGTCAGCAGTCCTCACCTGCTTACCACCATTGTCCCTGTACCAAATAAACCTCCTATCTCCTGCCAACTATCGTCCTGTAGCACTGACCTCCATCATCATGAACTGCTCGAATGGCTGATCAGAACCCACATCTGCTCCACCTTTCCTGGCACCTTAGATCTAGACAACAGGTCTATGGATGATGCCATCGCTCTGACTGCAAACAGCGCCCATTCCTACTAGGAAAAGGATAACACATACGTGAGGATTCTGTTCGTGGGCTACAGCCCAGCATTCAACGATTTAGGAGTTTTCACACACTTATTACATGAAATGCTTCTAAGACCTGTTTATCATGAGGCTACTCAAGCCTCTAGGGAAATCAGGGAATGCTCCACCGGAATATGTCAAACTGCTATCCAGGGCCATCCACTTTTGGCTTCATGCCTGCAGTGACAATTAAGACACACCAGGACTTACAATACTTCAGAGAAAGTAAATTCCCCCCTGTACCGTCCTGGAAGACCCAGTAGAAGAACATCATCCTGGTGCTCAGAAAAAAAAGGCATATTCTGTCTGGGTATTATTATAGGTCGTTAGTTTAATTAGTGAACAATTTATGATTAAGGGGAAATGCAATATGTTAGTATATTGGCAGTGTGGGGTGGGGGTACATATGTTGGTCTTGTTATGGTTAAATGTTTTTGTGTGCATAATGCATGATTTTGAATCACATTTCAAAACCATTCTAAAGTTAACCAGTTGACCAACATTTTAACCACTTTCATATCATCTGAGATGATTGTCCTTGGAGATTTTAACTTGAACTGGATAATAAAACATTCTGATAGTATCAAAAGGTTTTGTGTTGAATCTTAAACAACTAATACCAAACTGTTAATATGGCTTGGGGTGTATATTCACAAGATTTTTGTGACCATTTCCCCATTGCAAGAATCAAAGATGTATTAATCGAAATGTTTCAATTGTCTCTGTGTTTTGGAAAAAGTTGTTCTGCCCATCCGAAAAACAGGTTCATCTTCTGACTAGCTAGCTATTTAAGCAACTAAGAAACTTGTGTATAAAGCTTGTCAGAAAAGTCAAATGTGACTGCTATTTACCTACACTATTGGATTGTAATGCAATCATATTGCAGTCAATAACAACACTGAGTCTGTGACCCACTGACATTATTGTCTAACACTTTGGGCTGAACAGATTTTTGATTCTTGCTTTGTAGCTTTTGTAATTCTGCCGCCGAACAGTACATTGCGACACCTTAACCCCAGCATTTCAGGAGGTCTATGATGATTTTGCTGACACTTATTGTAGGGTTGTAATTGTAGCTGCAAATGTTTTTCTTGGCCGACCGGGTTGATTGGTGAAGAGCCCAGTGGTTTCTCTCTTTTTCAGGACATTCCAAATTGTTGATTTGTCTATACCCAACGTTTGTGCTATGGTCCTAATTACAGTAGGGCAAAAAAGTATTTAGTCAGCCACCAATTGTGCAAGTGTCATGTCCTGGATGCGGGCCCCTAGCCATCTCTATGCTTTGGGGCTCCCATTCAGGGCATGGCACATGGAGAGGCCTCTAGCCATCTCCATGCCATTGTGGGCTCCCCAGTCAGAGCAGCTGCATTCAGTTGACTCTGATTGGGGAGCCTACTTAGGTCAGGTTTTCACCACACCCGGTGTGGTTAATTGTTTGTGCTTTTCTCAACAGTTCACGGTTTGTCTCTGTTTAATTCATTCTCATGTGGATATGCTGCACGTTCTTTGTATTTAGTTTTAGTTCTGTTTGCTGTGTTTTTATACAGCACATTTACTTTTTACGTTTACAGTTCGTGTAGTCTTTGTCTTTTGTGTTTGGATTAAATATCACCATTTACTTTTGAAACAAAATGTCTGCATATGGTTCCGCCACACTACAACACCGTGACAGCAAGTTCTCCCACTGAAAAAGATGAGAGAGGCCTGTCATTTTCATCAGAGATACACTTCAACTATGACAGACAAAATGAGGAAAATAAATCCAGAAAATCACATTGTAGGATATTTTATGAATTTATTTGCAAATTATGGTGGAAAATAAGTATTTGGTCACCTACAAACAAGCAAGATTTCTGGCTCTCCCAGACCTGTAACTTCTCCTTTAAGAGGCTCCTCTGTCCTCCACTCAATACCTGTATTAATGGCACCTGTTTCAACTTGTTATCAGTATAAAAGACACCTGTCCACAACCTCAAACTGTCACACTCCAAACTCCACTATGGCCAAGACCAAAGAGCTGTCAAAGGACACCAGAAACAAAATTGTAAACCTGAACCAGGCTGGGAAGACTGAATCTGCAATAGGTATGCAGCTTAGTGTGAAGAAATCTACTGTGGGAGCAATTATTAGGAAATGGAAGACATACAAGACCACTGATAATCTCCCTTGATCTGGGGCTCCACGCAAGATCTCACCCCATGGGGTCAAAATGGTCACAAGAACGGTGAGCAAAAATCCCAGAACCACACGGGGGGACCTAGTGAATGACCTGCAGAGAGCTGGGACCAAAGAAACAAAGCCTACCATCGGTAACACACTATGCCGCGAGGGACTCAAATCCTGCAGTGCCAGACTTGTCCCCCTGCTGAAGCCAGTACATGTCCAGGCCCGTCTGAAGTTCGCTAGAGAGCATTTGGATGATCCAGAAGAAGATTGGGAGAATGTCAGATGTAACCAAAATAGAACTTTTTGGTAAAAACTCAACTCGTCATGTTTGGAGGACAAAGAATGCTGAGTTGCATCCAAAGAACACCATACCTACTGTCAAGCATGGGGGTGGAAACATCATCCTTTGGGGCGGTTTTTCTGCAAAGGGACCAGGAAGACTGATCCGTGTAAAGGACAGAATGAATGGGGCCAGTCTCCAGATCTCAACCCCATAGAAATCTTTGGAGGGAGTTGGAAGTCCGTGTTGCCCAGCAACAGCCCCAAAACATCACTGCTCTAGAGGAAATCTGCATGGAGGAAAGGGCCAAAATACCAGCAACAGTGTGTGACAACCTTGTGAAGACTTACAGAAAAGGTTTGACCTCTGTCATTGCCAACAAAGGGTATACAACAAAGTATTAAGATAAACTTTTGTTATTGACCAAATACTTATTTTCCACCATAATTTGCAATTAAATTCATTAAAAATCCTGCAATGTGATTTTCTGGATTTCTTTTTCTCATTTTGTCTGTCATAGTTGAAGTGTACATATGATGAAAATTACAAGCCTCTCTCATCTCTTTCAGTGGAAGAACTTGCACAATTGGTGGCTGACTAAATACTTTTTTGCCCCACTGTAGGTTATTTTCTTTTAGCTTCCAAATCACTTGCGTGTTTTCATATACAGCTTACTAGTCTTCATGCAATGTCACTGAGATAATTCTACATCCACCAGAAACAAGATAGAGAAAGATGACACAAAAATCAAAGAATCAACTGTCTATTCCTAAAAACTATATTTTTTGCAAAACATTTTAGGCTCCAGAAAACTCTGTATTTTTTTTAAAGAAAGAATTGGAAGTAGAGACAATTTAATTCAAGCTGTTCCACAGTCATTCTTTTGAGTGTGAGATTAACTCACTTACTGAATCCGATGTAAACATTTAAACTCTGCAGGCACATCATGTATTTACAACTCAGGGTTCAGTTTTCCCCATTCAATACACGCTGTTCTCTGAATAATATCTCAATACCCTCAAACTGTTAACACAATTCCCAGTATAAAATATCACATCTCCAAATCCTTACACACACCATGACAAATGTAATTCTTGAATAAAACCTATACACGCAGCCCTAACACAGCACAGGTGTATTCTCAATGGCAATTGTACTCATAATGAGAGTAATGTGTGTAGTGTTTTGCAACATGAGTCAATCGCAAATTGCTTGAAGCAACTAGATTATGTGCTTGGTTCCTCAAACATTTTTCATGGTTCTGGGATGTTAGCTTAAACATCTGATGCCTTTGTGCTTTCGATCACTGTGTAAGAATGGTGGGGAAAAACTGTTAAGGAAAAACAAACATCAGCTACAAATGTTTTAATTGCTGGTAACCTTCCATTAACATTTATTTTTTATAAAAAATCGACTGAACACTTCAGTTCTCTGTGTAAGTGCAGTGCAGTATGAGTGTGGGGTCTGAGTGTGCACCTGTGAATGAGTGTACTAGAGTATGTGTGAATGAGGGATTAACACAAGCCAAGATTCCTAACTATTGTGTTTATTGAAGTTTACTAGAAAACCCTTCCTGACACGCTCCTAAATTTTTCTCTTAGGTAAGCAAACTGACCATTAGATTGTGGACTTTGGTTGACATTTTTTTGTTCAAATCCTACAGCTCCAGAAAGATCTTCTGTAAAACCTTTTATTTCAGTTTCCTTGTTTAGCTTAGTTCCAATAAGCCCCATCTGGTAGGTGCATGCATGTGCAACATTGGGAATCCCTCTGCTCCCTCAATGACTATCCCAGCTTGTTTGTCAGTGCCTTCATCACTGGGTTGTGCTGACCACAGAGATGTTGAAGATCATCGTAGCAAGGTCCTCTTGGTAGCCAAGCCGACATCATCGCAAATTTAACATAAAACGTACTGAATTCCAATGGGAATAAGGCATATAGCTCTTGCTCTCCCTCCCCTCTGAAGACTAGATTGGCATTATGTGGTGGCATTGTGGAATTTGGAGTTTAGGTTATGGTGAAGACCAAGGGGTAGGAGGGTGTAGAGATTCCCACACACTGCTGATGCAAGTTTCACACCATTGGCAAATCAGTCTATCAAAAGAGCTTTGAATTAGAGAAGGTGTATGTTTTCTTTACCCGGTAGTCTTTGATGTGCTCCTCTGTCATCTCCTTGAGGTACAGAATGTACCTTACAGCTTCTCTTTGGATTTTAATGCTGTTACTCTGCCAAAATATAAAATCTTATGTATTTATTACTAAAGACTGATACACTGTACATGCCTCATTGAGCACTTCTAGAGTATCAACAGTGGCTCCCTTTCTCCTGTACAGGCTCAACAGGGTGTGTGTTGGTCCAACTTCCCCAAGTATGGGAACAGTAATGGATTCAATAAGATCCTCCGGAATTCCTCCTCAATCTGAAAGAGCGATGGAGAGAGAAAAGAGATGGGAGACACTCGTAGAGAGAATATTCTGACTGAGCATGAGAGACAAGTTATGGAATTACTTTTGTCAACAAAATAGGTTCAACAAACCTAGGAGGGCTGAAACAGGGTGTCACGTCGCCTCCTGGTGGTGGTCTACCTCCGGGCGCGTAGCTCCCCGGCGTTTGACGTCGCCGGCCTTCTAGCACCATCGTGTATGTTTGTCCTGTTTCCCATGTCCTGTGTAGGCACCCTTCCCTGATTCCCGTCAGCTGTGCCTCATTAGTTGGCTATTTAAACCCCTGTGGGTCTTGTCTCCGTGTGTGTTATTGTCACTGTTCATTGTCGCCGTACGTACGGTACTGCCGTTATTTCTCCGTGCCTACGAGCACGTTTGCTCCTTTGCCAGCCGTTCTAGGCTTTGTGGCGGTTCTTATTAAACTACCGACCTCTTGTACTCACCTGCGCCTTGATCCGGTTCATTTGTTCACACCAGACATCACACAGGAATGGCCAGCGAGCTTTTATAAAAGGGGTTTCTGCTGAATGACATCATTTTGATGCAGTGAGAATGTTTTTTTCTCTTGATGAGTTGCTTATTGTTTCTCTTCTCACACTCATTGAGAAGTTCCACTCTCTACTTTTCACGGGACACCTCAGTTTCACCTTGAAGATGGGATGGGAGGTAGTTGACCTCAGACTTATTTGCCCTTTTTAGGCTCTTCGCTGGAGCATGATCTTCATCCGATTTTTTCTTCATATAGTTAATATTGAGCTCTGATAGTCCGAGGTATCTCACGTTACCTCTGTAGTTCACAACATTGGGTTCGCTTCCTGTAAGTTTCAGTGGCAGCTTCTAGAGTGAGCTCTGTGTCTAGGTTTTAAAAGCGTTCTTGGATTTCTTTTATAGTCAAAGAATCTTGAAATGTTAATGTAATTGTTGGCTCAGGGTCAGACAGCACTACCGTAATGGTCGTATGTTGAGTAAAGAACTGACAGTCAAGATCTTGGTGCATGTGTAATCAAGGTGGTACTAGCCTATTTGGGGTTTTGTCAGTGGTGGTGTTCTCTTCACGTGTGAGTGACTTTGGTGTGTGTGATTGGTTGGCACGTGTGAAATTGTGGTATGCACATTACATGGTTGCAGTGCACCAAATTGAGAGTGCTACACAGGCTAAAGAAATGTCGGTCATCGAATGTCTCTTGCACAATATGCTTCAAGTCATCCACAGTCTAAGGGACTCCTTAGGGCACAGAGAGCATGCATATTTCATCTCTCACCATGACCTGAAGATTGGCAGACATCTTGAAGATTCTGTAATAAACATAAAGGACACATTGGTTAGGTTAAACATATCGATGCAAACAGAAATAGAACAGAAACATTTTAAATTAGAAATATGTCAGTGTAAACTGTATTCATCTACCTAATCTTGCACGGGAATATGATGCTTCAAGGTGAGAAAATGTTTTGTGTCCATCGGTGGATGCTGCAAGAGGGTAATTGTCTGTTAATACTTGTATCTTGAGGACTATAACACGTCTTATGGTGTCCAGTTTAAATGAAATGAGATCCTCAGTGTACCTTAAATGTAGACACTTGACAACAAATGCAGGTTGGCTGTGTGATGAACAACTGGCAATTAGTTCAACAATATCTGAAAGTCCACCAGTGGCTCTATAGGGCAAAATCATTCCCACTGAGCAATCAGTGCCATAGCAAGTTACAGTGTTGGCCTCCTGAATACATGTCTCACCTGTAAACATCCTCTGAACTGCTTACTGTATGTAGAGCATCTTTTAGAGCATTGTGGATTGATTGGAGACACTGCAGGCAGGTTTGAGCCGATGGTCTGTTTCATGCAGATGGTAAGCAAGTATGAGCTGAAGAGACAGTAAAATGTTGCAAAACCTGTTGGTTTGACAAACGACACGTATAAAAAATGCTATGATTAAAAGCTCATAGTCCACAACAGCTCATAGTCCACAAAGCAACTTGCCTTGATGAGCATCGGGTAATGCTCAGGGTAATGATTTAAGGCTTGTCTCTGGGAAACCTGCAAGTATCTATGCCTGTGCTCTGATATCTTTGTGTTAGCAAATTGGGTCATCCATGTGAAATGGAGAAACCACTAGTTCGATGATGTCTTTAAGGTTCATTATAACATGCCATTTTGATTCACTCTCTGGGACTTTGGAACCTATGAGAAATGGGAGGAGATGCTTATAAACACCAGTTTTCATCAGCATTTGCACCTATGCTGTTTTGTGTGGTTCAATAGTTCAAGTTCAATAAACTGTGGGCAATCAGTATTGTCAGATTTTTTCTTCGTTTTTAGGACATTAAGGCACAAAGTAAATACTGTTCCCTCAAATATTTCATGGATTAGATCTGGTGGATATCCTGATAAAACTTGTTATGGCACACTGCCTTTTCACACCGAAGCAATGAGTCAGCCAGGCACTTTCTACAGCTGCCTGTATATGTTGAGAACCTTCTTGTTCGGAAAAGATCTAGTTCTTACTTCTTTTTCATGAAATTCTGGGAGCTGTCCCAAACAAAATGTGCAGACATGAGATCCAGAAAATCTTTCCAAAAACCCACCAATTGAATGCACACCCAAATTGTCAGCTGTTGCACCCACTATTGTACCATTACGGTTCTTTCCTAATCAAATACAGGGATGAAGAGCCCTTCCTCCTCCAAGTCTTTTTATAGTGACCAAAGCACTGCACATTTCCCAAAACCCAAAAAACTGCTGTAATCTTGTTTTCTTTGGCATGTTCCCAAGGGATTGCACACCTCAAAATGATCAACACAGAGAATGAGAGGTAGACTTGTGTCCTCAGCGGATTAAAGCCCTATTTTTTATAGAAACGTGTCTCATCAAAAAATGACTTGCACTTAACCACATGAGTAGTGTTGGAGGACTTAAAAGCTTTTCCTGTATGTTGTTCTGTCTTAAAATCTGTGACAGCAACTGAATAATAGGAACATATTGGAATATTTCCCCTTCCTTCGTGTCAAGAATATATTCTACAGGTTCAACCAGAGGAAAGATCTGTTTAAAAAAACTCTGTTTACTTGTAACATGTGGCAAGTGGACCATTAGCTCTTCGAGCAGTGGTTTTGAGAGTTAGATTCACACCGTTTCTTGACTAAAGCACAATTCCATATTTCCGTAAACATGATTTTACAGTATTTCGTATGTCTGGACCTGACACCAGAGATGGTATTAGCTCTGTGTACAACTTCAGTAATACACATATTTGGTACATTATAAATGCTCTAACATTTTTATAAAAAGTGGCCTAATTAATGTAATATTTCTTCATTTGTCTCAACATCATGTGCTTCACCTATATTATCTGTATAATTGGACCGATCACTGCTGAATTATTTCTGACCGAATGTCCCCCAAAGAATGTTATGTGTGTTGTTGGGTTCTATGTGAAACTAAGGTTCCAAACACATTTGTAGAAAAATAACACTCTCTAAAAAGCACAGTTTTGTTTTATCTAAGATGAACGCCAAGATTCTAAAAGTTATCCTTGTCAGTGGAGAAAAAAGAACTTCAAAGTTCACATTAAAAACAAATTCCTTTTGGTGTTGACTTGTCAGTTGAATGTTTCCTTGACCAATGTGATTGGAGGGAACTCCAGGTTTAGAAGGAGCAGGGGCAGCTTGGAAATAAACGGCTAGTGATTCACTGTATCCATGCCGTAATCGGTAGTGCTTTAAAAGTACTTTTTTCAGGGGCAATGAAGCTACAGATCTTACAGAGTCGTCCCATATGACATCAGAAGAATAAAGGGCATCCAAATGACACGCATGTGTTCATAATCAAATGAGTGGAGTTTGGTACGTTTCATTTATTGTGCTCTTACACTTATTTTGGAATGCTTCGGTCACTTCACTGAAGCTTTTTGCTCTGGTGCCAATATGGAATTTTAAATAATTGATAGATGTCAATTTTAGTGTTTGTTCTGATGGTTTTTCCTAAATATATTTTCATTTCAATAACTTCATTTATTTTGTTTTTCCTATCCAAAGTGAAGGCCTGTTAGTTCTGGTGTGTTATATTCACGGCGTACCTGTTGGGACACGGGTAGTAAACATCTAACTGGCACTGCCTGGCTTTCAGGTTCTTCAATGTGGGTCTTTGGTACACGGGTTGTAAACATCTAACTGGCACTGGCTTTCAGGTTGTTCAATGTGGGTCTTTGGTACACGGGTTGTAAACATCTAACTGGCACTGGCTTTCAGGTTGTTCAATGTGGGTCTTTGGTACACGGGTTGTAAACATCTAACTGGCACTGGCTTTCAGGTTCTTCAATGTGGGTCTTTGGTACACGGGTTGTAAACATCTAACTGGCACTGGCTTTCAGGTTGTTCAATGTGGGTCTTTGGTACACGGGTTTTAAACATCTAACTGGCACTGGCTTTCAGGTTCTTCAATGTGGGTCTTTGGTACACGGGTTGTAAACATCTAACTGGCACTGCCTTGCTTTCAGGTTCTTCAATATGGGTCTTTGGTACACGGGTTGTAAACATCTAACTGGCACTGCCTTGCTTTCAGGTTCTTCAATGTGGGTCTTGGTACACGGGTTGTAAACATCTAACTGGCACTGCCTGTCTTTCAGGTTCTTCAATGTGGGTCTTTGACTGTGAACGTAGGCCAAGGTGTTGCTGCCATGTTAGTCGTTGGGTGTGACTACCTGCTATTTAGTTCCGTAACAATAACCCAGGTTCAATGCCATACCTGTTTTACATTAAACCTACCCAGCATATGTCTATCTGACGTGATAGTAGCCATCATTTTACTGAACTTGAAATCTAGAAATAAATATTGATACTCAATATTATACTAATACTAAAAGTAACCCCAGTTCAGTTGGAAACCTTTTCCCAAACCTAACCCCTAAGCCGGAAAGGTTTCCTAGTGGTGACCTGCTAAAAATAATTTATGCAATGATTTATTAGGTTTTACTATTGGGTTTTACTTTATCTAGACTTCAGTTCCCCACATGTACACATATGCCTAGATCTCTCTCTCACAAAGCAAAATCAGCATTATATCAGTATTTGGCCATGACAACAAGAACATCTAACCACATACCCACACTATGGCCACTGAGGGATCACGTTTTGTTTTCTCCATTTCCCCAGCCCGAGCCTCCCAGTCTGCACATGAGGAATGACACTTTGACATTTAAATGAACAAAGAAGCGAGTGATTGGATCACTGTGTGCTGAGATGTTTGATCTTGAGAACCCCAGCTATACCTGGATGTGAGGGAGATTGCTCGTAGTTGAAAGAGCTGGAGAGGGATGAGGGGAGAGGGGGGATGAAGAGGGGATGATTTACAGTTCACTGTCAATTTGAGATTGTCTGTCTTTGACAGAAAAGATAATAATTCAGTGTGCTTGTTGACTCACCGAGGCTCTGTATTATTGACTCAAAGCAACGGAGCTTTCTATGACTGTCTTTTACTCAGTCCGCCCATCAATTCCTCTTCCCCAGTGCCCCATTCTGTGTGTTAGTGGTCAGATTTCAGATGGACTATACTCTTATTAAACACCTCAGGACTGCTGTGGGTTTTTAAGGAGATGTGAGGGCCAATAGGTTATGAGGGTTATGCTGAGGTTGTGCCAAGGTGGACTCTCACTGAACGGACATACGCTCAACGATAGGAATGATCTCTTGAAGGAAATGCCATATTAAAGGGCAATTCCACCACTTTTAACCTTCGCTTCTGTGATCCTCAGCCCAATATCGGTGTACACCGTACATTTAATGTAAAAGCTAAGACATTAACAGTTGAAACACTTTAAATGTTTAGTCACAACAACGATTATTAAACACTTTAAGATTCATAAGATTCATTTATTGATTCATAGACTCAATAAATAGACCCAAGGACCATAGATTGGAATATACTGATGTTCCTGATAATATGTTTATTGCAGATACATACTCGTGTTAAAGAACACAACACAGAGGAATGATAATTTGGTGCCTTGTGATATATGCCGTTCCGTTTGGCAAACCTCTGGTATTTATTATTGTGGGTCCCAGACAGCTCGATAAGTGTGTGTGTAGCCAGAGAGGGGACTATACCAGGCCATACAAGGGTGGGACATAGATACACATGTGATTGGAAGACAGCCAGAGAGTAGAGGGGATGTGTTGGAGGTTTGATCTAATATAAATATGTTGTAAAGACAAAGACATATTGGACATTCAAGACCTATGGAAGGTCTACATCCTGGATGTTAATAATACAATAATTATTCCCTGACTTGTATGGTTCATGGACTAAAAGAGGAAAGAAACAACACCACACAAAACATGTGTGTAATAAATATGTGTATGCAATGTATCTTCTCAAATATAGTTCTGGCTCATATTGCAAAGAACAGCGATCTCAATATTGAGGAAAAACTTGAGCAGAGAGCACATCTATGGAGCAGAATAGACAAACTAATCCACACAGCCCTCTTTGACCTGAGGGAGAAGGGAAGTCCCCTCCTCTTGTCACCTCCGGAGGAATGCTGCATTGTCGTCATTATTGTTCCATGCCACAGAGTCCATTATGGCAGCTAGAGATTGGAAAAGATGATTGGGTAATCCAGGGAAATGAAAAGAGTGATGGCTTCCATCTGAGGTAAACTTAGTTGAGGAGACGGATAGTTAATTGAAGTGTCACTCTGTTCTGGTTTTGAATGACATCTCATACAAATAATATCGCTGTTTTTCTTTTCCCTAACACAGCTCTCTATAAATTGAATAGTTAGAGGTCATTTTGCCTGGAAGCCATTTGTGTATCTGGTTGTGGGTTTGTCTGTCATCTCTGTTAGAATATTACTGCTGTTTTCAGTTTAGGGAACAGGAGCCACTGTTAGTGCGAAATACTTAAGAATCATTCTTAGTCAACATAATACTTAGGCATAATACTTTTGGATACCGAATTTTCTGATTATGGTCATATATTGGCCATATAGTGAATAGTTATTTTTCATTAAACCAGCCTTTGATATTTTGGAACAACATATTGCATATTTAGGCCTATAGCCTAAGTTTTTCTGGTTGAAAGGAATACATTTTGCTAAGTATACCTGTATGAAGAACACACCTTCCTGAATAGCTTGGAAAATCATCCACACCCATAAGGATCCAGTTGAGATGGAAAACATGTGAAATCTGTTGTGAGCTGGAGCTCTGTGTCAGAAACAATGCAAACAGATCTCATTCCCAGTATACCACAAAACCTCTAGTAGTCTTTGGAGGTTGTCAGGTGACCTCGCAGATCAATTCTAGTTTCTCAAATTCAAAATGTGATTAGAATCACCTGCATTAGTTTTTATTTTCTATTAATCTTCGCTTTGTTTACCCCCTTAGGAAAAATCTAGATTCCCCTCTGAAGAATCTCTCCTCAACCTTCACGCTTCTTTTATTTCTGCATTTTGATTTCTCTATGTGACAGGAGCACCAGATATGTTTTTTCCTGCTTGAGAAGAAAGAAAATCACAGAGGAAGTCTGCCTGTCCCTCTCATGCAGGAATGTTCCTTAACACCTTGCTGTCTTTGTCTCTGTCCCTCTCATTGCAGGAATGTTCCTTAACACCTTGCTGTCTTTTTCTCTGTCCCTCTCATGCAGGAATGTTCCCTAACACCTCGCTGTCTTTGTCTCTGTCCCTCTCATACAGGAATGTTCCTTAACACCTTGCTGTCTTTGTCTCTGTCCCTCTCATGCAGGAATGTTCCCTAACACCTTGCTGTCTTTGTCTCTGTCTCTCTCATGCAGGAATGTTCCCTAACACCTTGCTGTCTTTGTCTCTGTCTCTCTCATGCAGGAATGTTCCCTAACACCTTGCTGTCTTTGTCTCTGTCTCTCTCATGCAGGAATGCTCCCTAACACCTTGCTCTGTCCCTCTCTGGAGGCACTTCCCCAAATAATGAAATGCAGGAGTGACACATGGAGCAACGAAAGCGAGAAGGACGATTGCCAGGTAACAGATGTCTTTGGGAAACGCGGTGCGAAGGTGCAAAAGGTTATTACGGGGTGGCGCTAGAGGCGCAAGCATTTTTCAGCTGTTGCCAAGGGCTCTGGGAAGAGCGGGAGGGAGCTGGGGTGGGGAGGGCACTTTGATGTTTTGGTGAGAGGCACATAGGTAGACCGTTTTGAGGAACAAACAAGAAAGGGAGAATCAATTTCTCCTGAGATGAGAAGAAAAAAAATAACCCGGGAAGATCTTGAGCTCTTTCTCCTTTTTCAGGGACGGGAGATGGTCTGAGATAAAATGTGGAGTGGCCTGAGGAGAAATGACTAACATGGCGCGTGTGCTTGTCAGAGAGCCGGAGGAGACATGAGTAGCCCTGGCACATGGGGTGACAGTGGTCCACAATGACGTTCAGAAACAGGCACGCACGCCCGTGGACACGTAGGCAGGAACGCATTCATGCACAAATGTAGGCATGCACGCACGGGCCTGCACTCTGACACAGATGTCTGCCAGGTGCGAGGAATGGAAGACTTGTCAGAGCAGTAGACAGCAGAGACCAGATATGAATATGTATGTTGACTCAATAAATGGCATTAATTATTATGCTAAAATGATGCTCCCCTTCTGGGGAAGTTTGATAAGGAGACCGAAATGCCCGTTTATAAACACATTATTTAATTTAGGGTAATTTCACATACATTGCTATCCAACACCGTCTTTTAAAGTAGCCTGCTGATCTGATTAAGTTTTTAATTCCCAACACTCTTTGGCAACTAACAATAATCAGCCTTACTTCATGATGTGCATTGCTTTTGCTTGACATGTTGGCTTGACAAAGGAATCTCTCAGCGAAATGAATGATACATCTGGACATAAATAAGCTGCTTGGGTGAGAGCCACAAAGGTGTCTTGCAGATGTACTCGACTCTGTCAAAGATGCACTGTGGAGTTTGTTATAATAATTTCAGCCAGTAGTTGTCAAAGTGGTGCTCATGTGCCAAGATAGGTCCCATGTTCAAATGTATTATGTCATTCAATTGTGTACTACGTCGTCCATTTTGCATGCTTTGTGATGACCAGCTAATGAAATAAATAAACAATCTCGCCAAGGAATTTAAGAGTACTAAGAACTCAGTATATCTTAACAATAGATTAATCTGGACCCTTGGGTTCTTGGGTGAGGGAAAATGTGAGCATATACATTTTGTAGGGACCCTGCAATCCTTGCCAGGATAGATAAATAAAGAACATTTGACCTTGTGTGCCCGATGAGGAACCCTCCATTTTAGGGTTTGGGAACAGGAGGAAAATTGCAATTAGGATAGAATTGGGTTTAAGAGGTAGATTTGGGTTTGGGTAATTTTACGTTTCTAGGGTTAAAATTCGGTTAGGCTAAGGGAATTTCTTTTCCCCATGTGAATAAATCTTGGTATCCCACAATGGTTGTAAAGCGTTACAGGTGTGTGTGTCTGTAACCCTTGGACTTGGATGAAGCCATAAGGTTTTAATTATTTTCACAATAGATGTACAATAGATTTAGTAATTTGGGTGTAGCGTAAATGTACAGACCAGTGATTCTATTTCTGTGAGCACTAAAGTGCAAGGCTAAACTTTTCTGTTTTGATCTTATGTTGTTAGAGCGTGAAACGTGTTTTTTGAGCGTGTGAGAGTAAATTCTTGTATTACATTTATCTCAATATCTGCGGTGCTGCCTGTGGCGATGTCATTTCGATAAGTCTGCCTTTGAAGAGGGGTTTCTAGGTTGTGTGTGTACACAAATTTAGAGCTTAGCATCACCAAACAACCGTAAGATCACAGGGCCAACCACGACCTCAACAGGAAACAGGAAACAGTGTGCTTCCATCTCACTGGGTCTGTGTGCTGCATCCGTGATAAGGGAATACACAGTGTATTCTGTTGCTACCTCACAGTCCAATAAAAGTTCACGAACAGAAGAACAGGACAAATTAGATCCGAGAGGCAGTCAGTCACTCTTAGATGACAAATGGAAGTCGGCTTCTCTATTTAAAAAAAAAACATGCCCCAAAGCATGCATCAGGAGAACATCCGGTGAACTAACAAGGCCATGGAAAATCCTGTAAGAGAGTGTGAGAACATTAAAGTCAATGTGTTTTTATGTGTTTTCTTGGTCTAGAAAGAAAAAAAGGTCAAAATGAAACTGTCTCTGTAAAAGTGGTGGCAGATAACCTAGTGGTTAGAGCAAGCAACCGAAAGTTTAAATACCCAAAGGGAAATACCGGCCATTCTACCCTTCAGCAGGGTGCAACTGTAATTGCAGCACCTGCAACTCGCTCTGGTTAAGTGCCTTTAACGACAAAGATTTAAGATTATACGTTAATTTTTTATCTTTAAAAAAAAACCTCACTGAAAAATTAAAACCAGGCCAATGAGAGAAAACCTATTTGATGAGATTGAAAAGGTTTGAGGGACCGTAAAATGTTTTAAAGGGGATTTGTCTGTCAGCCTATTAGGGTTGGGGGCCAACCCTTGAGAGTGCACTGGAAAATGATTGTCAACACGTGACTCCTGAAATACTCGGGAGTATTCAATCCTTTTGCCTTCAGAGACCCAAGCTGTTGCTAACAACAAACAGTACTTACTAGTAATATCTGGACTCCAACAAAACACACTCACTAATAAATGGTCTCTCATGTTACTGTTGGCCCCAGTGAGCTACATACATAGCTCATCCTGGAGCTGACTGGCCATCGTAAGGTTCTGGGCTTTCCCCGGTCGGCTTGGCTGAGTCTAATTTGGTGGGTCGCTATGTGCAATTTTCCCCAGGATCAGAATATTGCGGGCTGCTCAACCTGACCTCCATTCTTTTGATTCTCTCTACCAGTTTCTACATCTCTGGCGCACAAACGTCTACACAACGACTACTCCTGGTATTTCAATATTTCAAGGGGGAGGGGAATAGGTGTAGGAAAATGGAGAGGTATAGGAAAAGTAAAACAGTCTCATGAAGCAGATGTTGCCAAGTGCAGCACCATTATGGAGACGTTTGGACGGCCTATTAAGAATGCTGCTGACAGTGCTTTTCCATCACCCCAGCAGACTCAGCCCAAAGGGGATTTTTCTGTCTTGCCAAAGACAAGTAGTCATACAACATTGGCGGGAAATGTAAGTCACTAGCTTCCCATTTTGGTGCTCGTTATATTTTATTTTTTACAATCTAGCAAGATTTTCGATGTGAATAATGTACATCGGTAGCGCAGACAGTAGACAACAAAAAACGAAAACTTTCACAAGCTTGGCAGGCAGTGTAAGACGCCATGGATGAGCCAAATTACTGAAATGTTATTTTATGAACTCTGAATGCTTCTAGTGGAATGTTTACTGCGCAAAGTGAACAATGATGGAAAAAGACAAGTCATGTGCAGCAGACCAGATTTGTGAAAGTAGGTGCTGGAACAAACTGAGGAAAATCTGTGAGGTACTGGAGCCTGTTCTAAAATTAACCATTGATAGTTACCAAACAAGCTAATGCTAGCTAGCAGCTTTCCGACAATATTGTTTGCACGCCAGATCTATGTGCATGCTCCATGTGGAGCTAGGCCATGTGACTTTTATTTAGTTGGTGATTGGACGCTACAGAGTGCAATGTTTGATGGGATAAGTAGTTGATTTTCCCCATCACTCTCCGAAAAGTGCACAGTCTTGTACCCTTTAGTTTCCCCCATATCTATAACGATTTCAGAGCCTTGAAGGTGATCGTTCACTTGATAGCTTGCAGACGGATCATTGCAAATGTACATAATCAGTCTATTTTTTAAACATCTATGATCAAAATTAGTGGGTCACGTAACCCATGGAACCAAGATGGCCAAAAATGGCCATTTTCACATTTTCAAATGCATTTCATATAATAAATTCCCATATAAGCAGTAATAGCTGTAGCAATAACCTTATTGTGATTGTCAAGAAAGTGTTAAAAAAAGTTTAACTCTCAATGGTAAAACCCTCCTGGAAACCCATATTCCTGCTTTTAAACCCTTAATGGTAAAACCCTCCTGGAAACCAATATTCCTGCTTTTAAACTCACAATTGTAAAACCCTACTGGAAACAAATATTCCTGCTGTTTAACTCTCAATGCTAAAACCCTACTGGAAAAAAATATTCCTGCTTTATAACTCTCAATGGTAAAACCCTACTGGAAACCAATATTCCTGCTTTTAAACCCTTAATGGTAAAACCCTACTGGAAACCAATATTCCTGCTTTTAAACTCTCAATGGTAAAACCCTACTGGAAGCCAATATTCCTGCTTTTAAACCCTTAATGGTAAAACCCTACTGGAAACCAATATTCCTGCTTTTAAACTCTCAATGGTAAAACCCTACTGGAAACCAATATTCCTGCTTTTAAACTCTCAATGCTAAAACCCTACTGGAAACCAATATTCCTGCTTTTAAACTCTCAATGTTAAAACCCTACTGGAAAACAATATTCCTGCTTTATAACTCTCAATGGTAAAACCTTACTGGAAACCAATATTCCTGCTTTTAAACCCTTAATGGTAAAACCCTACTGGAAACCAATATTCCTGCTTTTAAACTCTCAATGTTAAAACCCTACTGGATACCAATATTCCTGCTTTTAAACCCTTAATGGTAAAACCCTACTGGAAACAAATATTCCTGCTGTTTAACTCTCAATGCTAAAACCCTACTGGAAAACAATATTCCTGCTTTATAACTCTCAATGGTAAAACCCTACTGGAAACCAATATTCCTGCTTTTAAACCCTTAATGGTAAAACCCTACTGGAAACCAATATTCCTGCTTTTAAACTCTCAATGGTAAAACCCTACTGGAAACCAGTATTCCTGATTTTCAACCCTCAATGGTAAAACCCTACTGGAAACCAATATTCCTGCTTTTAAAAACCCCAATTCAACCCATTGTCAGCACCTGTGATGAGACACTCACAGTCATGAGACAGTGTGAAGTGATAATTATTAGTGTTATGTTTTTCAAATGTAGTTCCTCTAGAGGTAACTATAGACTTACATATTGAAAGACTAGCATTTCCCAAGACTACTCATACACTTCAGGAACTTTATCAGAATGTAGAAAATGCTGCAACCAGAAGCCATTTATATGCAAAAATCTAACCTGATTTTCCACATCTATAGGGATTCATTTCTAGGATAGAGAAGTATTTAATATGCGAGGGGACAAATATAAAACACAACTTCTCATTGAGTCTCTATCTACTCACTAGAGACAAGACCATAATCACAAAACATGTCAGCATCCAATATATCAACATGGTGCGTTTCTTTTGATGAGTGCCTGGCTGAAATGTAACACACTATGAAGGGAAAAAGCTGTCTTTTTGGGAAACATATATTACTAGGTTTCAATCCACCTCTGTATTATACATCTCTCACAATCCCAATTAAATGCAAAAACAACACACTAAATCCAATCAGTAACCCATTAGCTGTGATGGAACAAGCTCGCCCACACATTCTGAAATTTGGCTAATTATTACCAGAAAAGTGTATGGGCTCACTGCACATGATCAGAGTCCTAAACTGCAACCTTTTCCCTATACTGTGCACTATTTTTGACCAAAGCCAAGAATAGGGGGGACATTTGGAACGCAGACCAACATATCTCATGAGAAGTTCCTTTGATGATGTATTCAGATTTGTTTACAGACAAGAGATTACACAAGATGTGTTGTAATGCATCAGATATGTCTTTTCTTGTGTGCCGCCTTGTTTGAGAACTTCATTAACTCTGTAATGATGATGAACTTTAATCTAAAACTATTTGCCAGGGTTCTATATTGTACTAACTACAGATGAATGAGAGGGATTGAAGAAGAAGCAATATTATGTGCATGGAAAACCTTCATGTTGGCCTCCATTTCATCCACAGCCTCCATTTCATCCACAGCCACCACCACAGCCTCCATTTCATCCACAGCCTCAACCACAGCCTCCATTTCATCCACAGCCTCAACCACAGCCTCAATTTCATCCATAGCCTCAACCACAGCCTCCATTTCATCCACAGTCTCCATTTCATCCACAGCCACCACTACAGCAACAACAACAACCTCAGCTACAGCTTCAACCACAGTTGCATCAACCATACCTGCAACTTTGCCCAATTATGAAACAGATGATGTTCAGGTGATAAGAACCAGAGTGCCTCAGGCTCTGCAGGAAACAAGTATTAATTGTTATATGATAGCACTTGTCTTTCATTGAAGGCAAAGAAGGGCATGAGCCAAACTTGCGACCAAACTATCACAGTTAATAAGACATTTTTGATTGGTGTTTTTCATTGCAGCTTACAAACTTTTTGTACCAAATTTTGTGCATTGCTTTGTTGAATTGGTGCAAGGAACAAAGTGCTGGTAAAATATAAAACCAGTCCAACAAAGCTGTCACCATTTTAAAGGTGAACCAACCTTACTTGGAGCACGTGGAAACACCATCCTGAGGTATTCTTAAACATGACAAAATGGGTAGTAATACCATTGTATCAAGTGTGGCTGAGTCCTCAGACCATGCCGCAGGACCGGTCCAAATGTTGCAGGTCATTATCCTCCTGGTTGTGTTGCAGATCATTGTCCTCCTGGTTGTGTTGCAGATCACTGTCCTCCTGGTTGTGTTGCAGATCACTGTCCTCCTGGTTGTGTTGCAGATCACTGTCCTCCTGGTTGTGTTGCAGATCACTGTCCTCCTGGTTGTGTTG